>CM060264.1:387982-406564 GCA_030684275.1 Acipenser oxyrinchus oxyrinchus | reverse complement strand
CAGGTCTGAGCTCTTGAATTAGCCTCTGCACAGACACAGAGATATTCTGCAGGTCTGAGCTCTTGAATTAGCCTCTGCACAGACACAGAGATATTCTGCAGGTCTGAGCTCTTGAATTAGCCTCTGCACAGACACAGAGATATTCTGCAGGTCTGAGCTCTTGAATTAGCCTCTGCACAGACACAGAGATATTCTGCAGGTCTGAGCTCTTGAATTAGCCTCTGCACAGACACAGAGATATTCTGCAGGTCTGAGCTCTTGAATTAGCCTCTGCACAGACACAGAGATATTCTGCAGGTCTGAGCTCTTGAATTAGCCTCTGCACAGACACAGAGATATTCTGCAGGTCTGAGCTCTTGAATTAGCCTCTGCACAGACACAGAGATATTCTGCAGGTCTGAGCTCTTGAATTAGCCTCTGCACAGACACAGAGATATTCTGCAGGTCTGAGCTCTTGAATTAGCCTCTGCACAGACACAGAGATATTCTGCAGGTCTGAGCTCTTGAATTAGCCTCTGCACAGACACAGAGATATTCTGCAGGTCTGAGCTCTTGAATTAGCCTCTGCACAGACACAGAGATATTCTGCAGGTCTGAGCTCTTGAATTAGCCTCTGCACAGACACAGAGATATTCTGCAGGTCTGAGCTCTTGAATTAGCCTCTGCACAGACACAGAGATATTCTGCAGGTCTGAGCTCTTGAATTAGCCTCTGCACAGACACAGAGATATTCTGCAGGTCTGAGCTCTTGAATTAGCCTCTGCACAGACACAGAGCTATTTCGACGCTCACACTCACTTCATCATCTTCTTGGCCCCGTAGCAGTGCAGGTCATATGACACGGTGTACATGCCGTACAGGGTGGCCTTCACGTTCAGGCAGCCAATTAAATCACGGGGTTCGACTTGTAGAGGTCAAAGGTGATCCTGGCCACATTCTTCCTCGGCGAGGCCTGTCCGTGAGGTGCAAGCGGTACTTTCCATTCTAAAAGACAGACGGACAGACAGTGAGCATGCTGAGACTCAGAGGCAGCTGTCGCTGTGTATCGTGATGTACCTGACAGACACAGACACACGAGAGACAGTGAGCATGCTGAGACTCAGAGGACTGTCGCTGTGTATCGTGATGTACCTGACAGACACACAGACACACAGAGACAGTGAGCATGCTGAGACTCAGAGGAAGCTGTCGCGTGTATCGTGATGTACCTGACAGACACACAGACACACAGAGAGACAGTGAGCATGCTGAGACTCAGAGGAAGCTGTCGCTGTGTATCGTGATGTACCTGACAGACACACAGACAGACAGTGAGCATGCTGAGACTCAGAGGAAGCTGTCACTGTGTATCGTGATGTACCTGACAGACACACAGACAGTGAGCATGCAGCGACTCAGAGGAAGCTGTCACTGTGTATCGTGATGTACCTGACAGACAGACAGACAGACAGTGAGCATGCTAATGTCATGATTCATGTCTTTAGAATGTGTCTCTGTGTCCTTACATCACTGGGGTCCACTCCTGTCCTTTGTCCAGCACCACAAAGACAGTGTTGTCGTCCAGGGTCTGGAAGAACTCCTCTGTGTCCACCATCGTCCCGTCCTCCTCCAGGACCAGAGAGCACACACTGGAGACATGCAGGGCATCCGGGAGCTGGGGAGGCAGGAGCAACGATATCAACCTCTCCATCTCTCCTTCCCTCTATATCCCTCGCTCCTCACCTCCCAGAACCAAACAGCACACACTAGAGACATGCAGGGGTCAGGGAGCTGGGGAGGCAACGATCTCAACCTCTCTCCATCTCTCCTTCCCTCTCCTCATCTCCCAGAACCAAACAGCACTCACTGGAGACATGCAGGGGTCCGGGAGCTGGGGAGGCAACGATGTCAACCTCTCTCCATCTCTCCTTCCCTCTCTATCCCTCTCTCCTCACCTCCCAGAACCACAGAACTCTCCCTCTCCTCTCTCCTCTCTCACCTTGTTCAGCAGGTCCCTCAGCCCGTCAGCCATGATGCCCTTCTTGATGCTGCGGTTGTAGTTCGCGACCGGAAGGGTTTGGGTCGGGTGGCGGGGCCGATGAGAAGCTGCTGGGTCATGGAGCGCTGGCGGAGACGCACCTGGGGGCGACAGTCAGCGAGCAAGTAGAACACATGCCAGAGTATATTGATATAAATGGGAAGTGTCACACTAGCCAATGTGTTTTCTTAATTGTAAGCTAACACACTGGAGAGTGCATTGAGAGTATCTCTGAATAACCGATAGCACAAGACAAGGCGGCGAGCCACAGCGATGCAATGCATAAACCAGTCCTCTGTGAAGCGCTTCTTCAGTCAGCAGTGCTTTTGTGACCAGCGCTGAGAATCAGCACCGTCTCTCAGCTGGGCTTGATTTGTCATTCTGTTATTGAGTGATATGGAACGGCTGACCGCCATTGAAACCTGCAGGAGAGCAGCGTCAGGTTGCTGGATGTTTGGCGAGTGTTTCATGATACAGGGCCAGACGCTCTAGCCAGCTGCAGGCTGCAGGTACCCTGCACAGTGACCTCTCATCTGCACAGGAATGTCAACACACACTTCCTGCAGACTCCCTAACATTTTCAGAGAATCGGATTTGCAAATCCGATGCATCTCTCTCAATGTATTAGAAGTGCTGGAAATAAAAACAGGTACATTGGACACTGTATCCAGCGAAGGAAACATTTTGGGGTGAAATGCATCAATATGTAACAGTGCAGAACGTTGCTTCTTATTCTCTGCATTTAGAAAACGTTTCAGAACAAATCACACTTAAAAACAAATCCAAAAGATAACAAGTATCAGAAACAGGCGAGATGTTTACTGACTTACTTGGAGAGGGACTTGGGGAGAACAAGCTGAGAGACTTCATTATGTAATCCATGATCAGCAACACTTCACTGCAGCCAACCCACCTGCAAGAGAACACAACACACTCATCAGAGCAGCGAGCCACAACCTGGAACACAACCCAACACACTCAACAGAGCAGTGAGCCACAACCTGTAACACACACACACTCAACAGAGCAGTGAGCCACAACCTGTAACACAACACAACACACTCATCAGAGCAGCGAGCCACAACCTGTAACACAACACAACACACTCATCAGAGCAGCGAGCCACAACCTGTAACACAACACAACACACTCATCAGAGCAGTGAGCCACAACCTGTAACACAACACACTCAACAGAGCAGTGAGCCACAACCTGTACACACAACACACTCAACAGAGCAGTGAGCCACAACCTGTAACCACAACACACTCAACAGAGCAGTGAGCCACAACCTGTAACACAACACACTCAACAGAGCAGTGAGCCACAACCTGTAACACAACACAACACACTCATCAGAGCAGCGAGCCACAACCTGTAACACAACACAACACACTCATCAGAGCAGCGAGCGACAACCCAACACACTCATCAGAGCAGCGAGCCACAACCTGTAACACAACACACTCAACAGAGCAGTGAGCCACAACCTGTAACACAACACAACACACTCAACAGAGCAGTGAGCCACAACCTGTAACCCAACCACACACTCATCAGAGCAGCGAGCCACAACCTGGAACACAACACACTCAACAGAGCAGTGAGCCACAACCTGGAACACAACACAACACACTCAACAGAGCAGCGAGCCACAACCCAACACACTCATCAGAGCAGTGAGCCACAACCTGTAACACAACACACTCATCAGAGCAGCGAGCCACAACCTGTAACACAACACACTCAACAGAGCAGTGAGCCACAACCTGTAACACAACACAACACACTCAACAGAGCAGCGAGCCACAACCTGTAACACAACACAACACACTCATCAGAGCAGCGAGCCACAACCTGGAACACAACCCAACACACTCATCAGAGCAGCGAGCCACAACCTGTAACACAACCCAACACACTCAACAGAGCAGCGAGCCACAACCTGTAACACAACACACTCAACAGAGCAGTGAGCCACAACCTGTAACACAACACACTCAACAGAGCAGTGAGCCACAACCTGTAACACAACACAACACACTCAACAGAGCAGCGAGCCACAACCTGTAACACAACACAACACACTCAACAGAGCAGCGAGCCACAACCTGTAACACAACACACTCAACAGAGCAGTGAGCCACAACCTGTAACACAACACAACACACTCAACAGAGCAGTGAGCCACAACCTGTAACACAACACACTCATCAGAGCAGCGAGCCACAACCTGTAACACAACACAACCACTCATCAGAGCAGCGAGCCACAACCTGTAACACAACACACTCAACAGAGCAGTGAGCCACAACCTGTAACCCAACACACTCAACAGAGCAGTGAGCCACAACCTGTAACACAACCCAACACACTCATCAGAGCAGCGAGCCACAACCTGTAACACAACACAACACACTCATCAGAGCAGTGAGCCACAACCTGTAACACAACACAACACACTCATCAGAGCAGTGAGCCACAACCTGTAACACAACACACTCAACAGAGCAGCGAGCCACAACACAACACACTCAACAGAGCAGTGAGCCACAACCTGGAACACAACACACTCAACAGAGCAGTGAGCCACAACCTGTAACACAACACAACCACTCATCAGAGCAGCGAGCCACAACCTGTAACACAACAGAACACACTCATCAGAGCAGCGAGCCACAACCTGTAACACAACACAACACACTCATCAGAGCAGCGAGCCACAACCTGTAACACAACACACTCAACAGAGCAGCGAGCCACAACCTGGAACACAACACACTCAACAGAGCAGTGAGCCACAACCTGGAACACAACACAACACACTCATCAGAGCAGCGAGCCACAACCTGTAACACAACACACTCAACAGAGCAGTGAGCCACAACCTGGAACACAACCCAACACACTCATCAGAGCAGCGAGCCACAACCCAACACACTCATCAGAGCAGCGAGCCACAACCTGTAACAACACAACACACTCAACAGAGCAGCGAGCCACAACCTGTAACAACACAACACACTCAACAGAGCAGCGAGCCACAACCTGTAACACAACACACTCAACAGAGCAGCGAGCCACAACCTGTAACACAACACACTCAACAGAGCAGCGAGCCACAACCCAACACACTCAACAGAGCAGCGAGCCACAACCTGTAACACAACCCAACACACTCATCAGAGCAGCGAGCCACAACCCAACACACTCATCAGAGCAGCGAGCGACAACCCAACACACTCATCAGAGCAGCGAGCCACAACCTGTAACACAACCCAACACACTCATCAGAGCAGCGATCCACAACCTGGAACACAACCCAACACACTCATCAGAGCAGCGAGCGACAACCCAACACACTCATCAGAGCAGCGAGCCACAACCTGTAACACAACCCAACACACTCATCAGAGCAGCGAGCCACAACCTGGAACACAACCCAACACACTCATCAGAGCAGCGAGCCACAACCTGGTACACAACATCACAATATAGAACTCTGTGAATTTCACTGTCCTTTTACTTCACACTTTTACTTCAAATGGAACAAACATTTAATTAAATGGCAAAAGACAGAAATGATAACGCCCTGGACCTGAAATACAAGCGTTTCTCCAAGGATCAAAATAATCTAATAAATGTTAGATCAGCAACATCTCCAGCTAGTCTCACACACACACTGTCCGAGCTTCAAACATCTCCAGCTAGTATCAAATACTAAAGACAAGTTAACATGTACCGCTTCCCTGACTCTTATTGTATAATGCGGCCTTCTCGTTTTCTCACTAGAAGACACACTCCTGTACTTTAAGACAAGGTCTAGATTAACACACCCTCAACAATCCAGCTGAACGCTTCATCAAACAAACCGCTCTGTTCCCTCCACACATGTAATTGTGCTCATAGTTTTGTACAGAACATTACCGAGTTTAAAATGTGGAAAACCAGTTTCCTCTCTAAATCTTCCCTGGGTCTGCAGTAAGAAGTCTGGTAATTCTAATACTGCCCCCTCAGACAGTTCTAAACAGCTTTGGATATTATTCAGTTCACACTAATTTGGCTTTGCTGTGCGTTGAGTACTTACTTGTGTCTCAGCGTAACCCTGCTTGACTCTGTACTGCACTGACGCTGCTGCAGACACAAGTGGAAAGGGTCTCCTCTCCCTGCTCCTCAAATGCTGGCTGTGCCTGTGTACTGGAGGCTGGATTCTGTCTCAGCGTAACCCTGCTTGACTCTGTACTGCACTGACGCTGCTGCAGACACAAGTGGAAAGGGTCTCCTCTCCCTGCTCCTCAAATGCTGGCTGTGCCTGTGTACTGGAGGCTGGATTCTGTCTCAGTGTAACCCTGCTTGACTCTGTACTGCACTGACACTGCAGCAGACGCAAGCACTCAGCTTTCACAGCAATGACTTCACTGCAGGGTCAGCGTGTGTCCTGTTGAGCAATACCCAGCCACCCTGTACTGTACTCCGGATTGTGAAAGACAGGCTTAAATCAGCTGGCTCCACCCTGACTGTTACACACGGCAGTCACATGAGCCTCAAATAGATCACCTTTCACCTACATGACGAAATCAATCACTATACACACACACACATACTGTGTACCGCAGTACATCTGCACTTCTCCCCGCTTGTCCTCTGCATACACTATACATTTACCATAATAAACCATGCCTCTCTGTGCTTTACAATGCTTTATTAAACTTGATGGCATATTAGAGGTGCAATCAAGGAACCAATGTACTAACTGAACATTGGACGGGTACTAAATTTACAATAACCGATGCATAAAGAACACTATTATAAAAATTTAAAATACACTCTTTCCAAAAACCATCAGCTGAAACCACGTACACATTTCAGGTTTTAATAAGCTCGACAAGCCCCAGTGCACAGTAAACAAGCTCAGAGGGGTGTCTTAAAGTGACAGCAAGACCAGGACTGGATCAAAATGCTCTGCAATGGGATTCTTATTTCCTGCCCTGCATTCAGTCTCTGAACACAGCTCACTTCTGTCCCAGTCCCCCCACCCCCCCACTGTTTGCACAAGGTGGGCAGCGGCACAGAACAGTTTCATAACTCTGCTGCAGTTCACTCAGACAGCGTCTAGGAGTCTTAAAGGCACCACTACAGTAAAGCCAAACTGCAAAGACTAAAGCCCTGCTAAAAAAAAAAACACACAGGCAGCAAAGCCAAGTTATTGAGTGTGCAGATTTCCTCAGAGTTTCTCCCACAGCCAGTCACGCTGAGGTCACCGGCACAGCAGGCACTCCCCTCTCACCTCCCCAGCCAGCTGCAATGTGATGAAACCGGGATTGTAAACTCTCCGCTCGGCTCCAGCCTGTGCAGATTGGCTGCAGAGAGTGGCGTGTTTGTAACTTCACAGGGCGTTCTAAAGAGGCAGCACCTGCCAATCAAGATCGCTGCTTGGGTTACAGTTTAAAAAAACTGCCAACAATCAACAACTCTGTCAGCAGTGGGTGATACTGCGGGTAACCCTGTGCTGGTCATGAAGGAATCTCCTTGTGTATAATGCATCTGGGTTAGAAACTCACACCAGCCCTGGGCTTCTGAACAGCCCTTGTTCAGGTATATCACTGAAATAACCAGGCAGGCCATTTCAATACTAGACTGCACTGAGGGGAGCTCTGAACCCCAGGACTGGTGCGAGTTTCAGCCCTGCTCAAACTCCTGATCACTTCAATATTAATAATAATAATAATAATATAATAATAATAACACTAGACTTCACTGAGGGGAGCTCTGAACCCCAGGTCTGGCTGCAGCAGGGCTGGTGTGAGTTTCAAACTTGCTGTATGAAGCTAGTAATGCATAAACTAAAAGCTCTGAATTATTCACCTCGACTATCATGCAAAGCTTTAGCAAACAATTACAACTTGTGACGCAGTGTCCTGCAAACTGCGACCCTGCTAAAGAAATCTGTGATCAATGCCTTCACTCCACCTGGATAAACAGCAGAGGGACTGTTCAAACGGGTTGCTTGAAGTCAGCATTCACTTCTTCATTTATTAACCAATACCTGACCACACTGAAACACTGGCTTTCATATTAAGAGACTTGTTTCACATAAAAGTGACCCAGTACTGATGATTAGGACCTATGCAAACACAGACACAGTGGAGTGGATTACAAAGTGAGGACTGCAGCTCAACTGACAGCTACCCAACAGCTGCTTCTTACATGCTTTGGTCACGACACTGGTTTATTCTTTTTTATATATATATATATATATATATATATATAGATAGATAGATAGATAGATAGATAGATAGATAGATATGAATGACAGACTACAGTTGTCACTTAACTGCAGTTGAATTATTTTAAGTGCGATTTGATAGGATTAAGATTGGACTGTCTTTGTGGTTCAAATACAGTAATGATTCACAATTTGATATTAATGGTTACATGTACACCTCAAGCTGTTACATTGTAGCATCACAGGGACGGGGCCTGCCCTGCAGTGCGCTGCTGTCACAGGTTAAATCAACACAGTAATGCAGGTCAGTGTGTTACTATTCCTGTGCCGTGTTCCATTCTTCAGCAATATAAACACAGTGAGGAGATTAAACGATTGATAACACACACTCATCAATTCATTAAACTAACAATGAGTAGATAACACGATTGAGAACACGTCTGATAACACACACTCATCAATTCATTAAACAGCGAGTAGATAGTACACGATTGATAACACACACGATTGAGAACACGTCTGATAACACACACTCATCAATTCATTAAACAGCGAGTAGATAGTACACGATTGATAACACACACGATTGAGAACACGTCTGATAACACACTCATCAATTCATTAAACAGCGAGTAGATAGTACACGATTGATAACACACACACTTGAGAACAATCGACTCCTGTAATAGTAACCAGTTCAATGCACAGTAACAATTGCCATTACAAGATACTGGAAGGCAAGCGTTTAACACGAGTAGGTCAATTACAAACCATGAACCGCTCTGCTCTCTAAACACAGAGCAGCTACAGGCACAGAATCACACACGCGTGCAGAACGCTTTGCGGTTAGTTCTTGCTACTTTGTCTTAATACTCCTTCCTATGCGAGCGACAGCGCCGCACTGTCACAAACCAGAAACACTGTTTTACAGGAAGGACAATAATAACAAATCCCAAGCGGCGAGAGTAGAACATCCACTGGCGGGCGCATGTGTGATGCTTGCAATGGTATGAATATGTATGCCACTACAATCTCTACTCCAGCAGCGCCCTCTTAAACACTGCAGTTTAACACGAGGAAAGAGCAGCACTCGCTGTATCAAGCATTTGTTTGGTGCGCTCAGTATTTGTTTTGCTAGCAAAACTTCTTAATGCTAGTAACATTCGCCAAATTAAAATAAAAAAAAAAAACATACAACACCCAGCACGGTATTTTGTGCAAAATATAAACAAAACAAACAGCAATACGCTCACTCTCGTAACTCACAAATCAAAGGAATCGAGCGAACACAGCCTCTCAATTCGGGTGCCTGTAAGCATTACAACGGGGTAAGAGGTTACGCGACACCGCTATCACTCGCACCCGGACTCTCTTCTGTACTTACTCGCTGTCAGCTCTCCGTGTATTAATATTATTAGCTGTAGTCTCTGTGTCGGGCAGGCACACCGTGCACTCCAGCATATGAAACGCGAAGGAGACTGCTGGGACGCTGCCGTGTTGTACAGCTGCTGGTCATTATTGTCAATCACGTGGAGACCGGACCCTCCTTCACGTGACAGAGCCCAGCTCGTGGCGGGGTAGAGTTCACTTCACCGTGGAGGTCAGGGCTCCGGGGCGTTTTGTAATAGGGTAACGTCAGTGTGAAGGAGAATGCGATGCTAATCATACAGGCACGCATCAGTGCCCGGATAATAATACATCTTGGAATGTTTGCAATGTGCTATTTTCAGAGTGACTGGAACCAGTAGCCAATCTGGTGGCTGCTGCCGTTTGGGGGGTTTCTTATTACCAGTACAAACTCTACTGCCAGTAATAAACCCAAACAAGATGTAGCGTAACATCAGCAGGGCTGAAGAGAGAGAGGATGCTTATATGTTATTGTGAGTTCAGAGAAAGGCACATCGTGTTTATTTAAGAGTTGAAGGATTGCTGTTCCTGTGTATTGATTGATTGATTGATTGATTGATTAACTGGGGGACGGCAGAGAGTTGCTCTGCAAACACACGATGAGGCTTCGATGCAGGACAGTACAAGCGCCAACCAGCGCCTTAAAAAGAGGAGTGAGTCTGGGGCAACAGCTCTGAGAGATTGCTCACCCTGGAACAGGTCCTGTCTGCTTGTGATCACTTTCTCATGCAAAGAGAAACGAGTGATAGTCAGCCCCTGATCCCAGTAATGAAGCGCTGGGTCTGTCCTATCAAAACTTCCATTCAACTTTTGATACGACAGTGCCACCTAGTGGAAGCAACGGGCTGCCAAATCTGAATGCCATGTACTGTATTAATCCACGCATTTTAGCCAGGTCCCGGTGGGGCTGGCAGATACAGCCTTCCAGCCTTCCAGGTTTGCCAGGAGTTGCTCTTTTTTTTAAAGCTTGAATAAAACATTTTCAGCACGTTCCTGATTGTTTTGATGTGTTTTATTCACACATCCTCATTTCCTGGGGAACGCTCACCAGGAGTAAGAGAAGGCTTCTTCTCCACGTGTTTCCAGCTCATGCTCCCTCCTGACACACTCCCCGTGTGATTACAGTTTCAAAGGAGATTAATAACATAACGAAGCGATACGGACCACCCGGGACCCAGCGAAGGAGACCATGGGAGTCTCCTTGAAGACTCGAGCCTGAAAGAGAACAGAACTGAAAGAAATCACAGAGCAGAGCATGTCACAGAAATCACACAGAAACCCAACACATCTCCCGAACGTACAGGAAATCCCCATCGTTTACCAACAGGGATGCAAACCAGACTCCCACTGCAGTGCAGTCTGATCCTTCCCTGGTTTTACTGTCAGCTTCATAAGGCACACCTTAGACAGGGATGCAAACCAGACTCCCACTGCAGTGCAGTCTGATCCTTCCCTGGTTTTACTGTCAGCTTCATAAGGCACACCTTAGACAGGGATGTACACCAGACTCCCACTGCAGTGCAGTCTGATCCTTCCCTGGTTTTACTGTCAGCTTCATAAGGCACACCTTAGACAGGGATGCAAACCAGACTCCCACTGCAGTGCAGTCTGATCCTTCCCTGGTTTTACTGTCAGCTTCATAAGGCACACCTTAGACAGGGATGCAAACCAGACTCCCACTGCAGTGCAGTCTGATCCTTCCCTGGTTTTACTGTCAGCTTCATAAGGCACACCTTAGACAGGGATGCAAACCAGACTCCCACTGCGGTGCAGTCTGATCCTTCCCTGGTTTTACTGTCAGCTTCATAAGGCACACCTTAGACAGGGATGCAAACCAGACTCCCACTGCAGTGCAGTCTGATCCTTCCCTGGTTTTACTGTCAGCTTCATAAGGCACACCTTAGACAGGGATGCAAACCAGACTCCACTGCAGTGCAGTCTGATCCTTCCTGGTTTTACTGTCAGCTTCATAAGGCACACCTAGACAGGGATGTAAACCAGACTCCCACTGCAGTGCAGTCTGATCCTTCCTGGTTTTACTGTCCTTCATAAGGCACACCTTAGACAGGGATGCAAACCAGACTCCCACTGCAGTGCAGTGTGATCCTTCCCTGGTTTTACTGTCAGCTTCATAAGGCACACCTAGACAGGGATGCAAACCAGACTCCCACTGCAGTGCAGTGTGATCCTTCCTGGTTTTACTGTCAGCTTCATAAGGCACACCTTAGACAGGGATGCAAACCAGACTCCCACTGCAGTGCAGTCTGATCCTTCCCTGGTTTTACTGTCAGCTTCATAAGGCACACCTTAGACAGGGATGTAAACCAGACTCCCACTGCAGTGCAGTGTGATCCTTCTCTGGTTTTACTGTCAGCTTCATAAGGCACACCTTAGACAGGGATGTACACCAGACTCCCACTGCAGTGCAGTCTGATCCTTCCCTGGTTTTACTGTCAGCTTCATAAGGCACACCTTAGACAGGGATGCAAACCAGACTCCCACTGCAGTGCAGTCTGATCCTTCCCTGGTTTTACTGTCAGCTTCATAAGGCACACCTTAGACAGGGATGTACACCAGACTCCCACTGCAGTGCAGTCTGATCCTTCCCTGGTTTTACTGTCAGCTTCATAAGGCACACCTTAGACAGGGATGCAAACCAGACTCCCACTGCAGTGCAGTCTGATCCTTCCCTGGTTTTACTGTCAGCTTCATAAGGCACACCTTAGACAGGGATGCAAACCAGACTCCCACTGGTGCAGTCTGATCCTTCCCTGGTTTTACTGTCAGCTTCATAAGGCACACCTTAGACAGGGATGTAAACCAGACTCCCACTGCAGTGCAGTCTGATCCTTCCCTGGTTTTACTGTCAGCTTCATAAGGCACACCTTAGACAGGGATGTAAACCAGACTCCCACTGCAGTGCAGTCTGATCCTTCCCTGGTTTTACTGTCAGCTTCATAAGGCACACCTTAGACAGGGATGCAAACCAGACTCCCACTGCAGTGCAGTCTGATCCTTCCCTGGTTTTACTGTCAGCTTCATAAGGCACACCTTGGACAGGGATGTAAACCAGACTCCCACTGCAGTGCAGTGTGATCCTTCCTGGTTTTACTGTCAGCTTCATAAGGCACACCTTAGACAGGGATGCAAACCAGACTCCCCACTGCGGTGCAGTCTGATCCTTCCCTGGTTTTACTGTCAGCCTATAAGGCACACCTTAGACAGGGATGTAAAACCAGACTCCACTGCAGTGCAGTCTGATCCTTCCTGGTTTTACTGTCAGCTTCATAAGGCACACCTTAGACAGGGATGCAAACCAGACTCCCACTGCAGTGCAGTGTGATCCTTCCCTGGTTTTACTGTCAGCTTCTATAAGGCACACCTTAGACAGGGATGTAAACCAGACTCCCACTGCAGTGCAGTCTGATCCTTCCCCTGGTTTTACTGTCAGCTTCATAAGGCACACCTTAGACAGGGATGTAAACCAGACTCCCACTGCAGTGCAGTCTGATCCTTCCCTGGTTTTACTGTCAGCTTCATAAGGCACACCTTAGACAGGGATGTAAACCAGACTCCCACTGCGGTGCAGTGTGATCCCTTCCCTGGTTTTACTGTCAGCTTCATAAGGCACACCTTAGACAGGGATGCAAACCAGACTCCCACTGCGGTGCAGTCTGATCCTTCCCTGGTTTTACTGTCAGCTTCATAAGGCACACCTTAGACAGGGATGCAAACCAGACTCCCTCGCGGTGCAGTCTGATCCTTCCCTGGTTTTACTGTCAGCTTCATAAGGCACACCTTAGACAGGGATGCAAACCAGACTCCCACTGCAGTGCAGTCTGATCCTTCCCTGGTTTTACTGTCAGCTTCATAAGGCACACCTTAGACAGGGATGCAAACCAGACTCCCACTGCAGTGCAGTCTGATCCTTCCCTGGTTTTACTGTCAGCTTCATAAGGCACACCTTAGACAGGGATGCAAACCAGACTCCCACTGCAGTGCAGTCTGATCCTTCCCTGGTTTTACTGTCAGCTTCATAAGGCACACCTTAGACAGGGATGTAAACCAGACTCCCACTGCGGTGCAGTCTGATCCTTCCCTGGTTTTACTGTCAGCTTCATAAGGCACACCTTAGACAGGGATGCAAACCAGACTCCCACTGCAGTGCAGTCTGATCCTTCCCTGGTTTTACTGTCAGCTTCATAAGGCACACCTTAGACAGGGATGCAAACCAGACTCCCACTGCGGTGCAGTCTGATCCTTCCCTGGTTTTACTGTCAGCTTCATAAGGCACACCTTACAGTTACATACACAGAAGAGGGATGCAGTTTGGGGGCGTGGCTTTGTTAGCTCGCTGACGCCCGCTTCGCTTCCCAAACTGAGCGGGGATGAGGGGAGGTGTCGATGTCTGAGAGGCGTTACATTAAAATGTCAGTTGAAAAAATGAATTTACTTAAGCATTTTTACTTTAAATCATATCCCCCATAGTTATATCCTCATATATCCTCGGGAAAATGGTCTTAGGCTATTGAATTAAATTACTATCGGTTAAACACGAGTGAATTATTTAAATAAAATGTATTCACAGCGTGTTTGACACCAGTTGGTTATTGCTGAGGGCGTTTAAAATGAAGAACCAACGCAAGTTAGAACGCAATAAGTACCGTGACAGTTTGTTTTATGGATGCTGTGTGTGGTTACGTTGTTTCTCGTTGGTTTTACTGTATATGTGACCCTGAGCAAGTCACTTAACCTCCTTGTGCTCCGTCCTTCTGAGGAGACATAAAACAAACGAGGTCTTATTGGAAGTGACTCAGCAGCAGCAGTTGTGGGACAGTAGTCACAAAGCGGACATAAGTCTAAGGAAAACAAGTGCTTAAGTGTGTTTGGCAGACTATGTTATATTTTGACCGAGTCTTAAATCTGAGTCAAGAAACGGTTTTCTGGGGGTCTTAACTTAGCGCGTGTTTCTGTCCTCGCGCCAGGCGTCTTCACAGATCTCCCGCTCACGAGAAGGCGGCGCTCGCTGCTCGCGCTGCCTGAGGGGACGTTGTCAGTTTGGCGCCTTCACTGGGATTAGACGGTAAGAAATATAATCCTGTCAGAAAATGTACTGTAAAAATATACAGTTATGTCAAACTAATATATTGTAAAAATAGGATTTGATATTGTATATGAATAACACATAGTTATAATTATATTTTAAGACTATAAATAAAGCGATATGTTGAATTATTTCATGTTTTATTTCAGTGATTAGGCTATCTCACTAATTTTTTTTTAAAAGTCACATGTAATTTCAGTGAAAAATACATTTAAAAAAGTATTTTTACCACAAAAATAAATCAAATCAGTGGATTGATATTAATGATATTACACGTATAATTTAGTATTTCCAGTTCTTTGAGCGTTTGTTTTATTTTCTAAGGCGCTCTCAGCTGCATTTTAACCGGTAAAAATTCTAAATGTATATTATTCAGGTCAAACTGATACCTTTTAATATTAAACTGATAGATACCGCTGAAATAACCGCAGTTTTTTTTTTTTTTTCTGAAATAACCCTACGCTGTTGCTGCTAGGGGCGCGTCCTTTCATTTACGGTACTGTTGATTTTTATTGAATACAATGTTTCTGTGCTGGGCTAGCTTGCAACAATTCGGTAGCGCTTCTTTTTAAATGAAGTCTTGTACTGCGAACATTATTGTATGTTTTTATTGTTAACAATTTGTACTGTTGTTTCAAAGAAAATACTCTAAAATTGACAATTTAATTTATTTAAATAAGTTCGAGTTTTTTTTTTTTACCTGCAACAGAGGTAGAATTGCATTGCTTCTGTTGTTTGAGGGAGAAAGGTTTGTATTTGAAATATTAATTAGCGTTTCAATTGACTGTCGCCCAACTCGGTAAAAAAAACTTCCAAAGGGTTTTCTGTGTCTACAAAAACACACTTTCGGCAATTTTCCACATGTGGGTGATTTTAAGATAAATCGTACAGTATCACCTGTAGATGATACAGTATCGCCTGTAGATGCCATGTTAGTTAAAAATAGGTGTGGTCAATAGCAAATTAGGAGTTAAGTGTCCTCCAGTGTAGTCTTAAAGTGAAGACCATACTTAAGACCAAAATTCCATTAAGACTCGTTAGTGAATAAGACACTAGTCCAAATTGACGACTATGACTAGTCTTAGACTTGTCAGCTTTGTGAATACGCACTGTGATGCATATTCACCCCTTACTCTCTGTAAGTCTCTTTTGATAAAAGCGTCTGCAAAATGACTAAATAATAATAATAATAATAATAATAATAATAATAATAATAAATTTGTGTAAGATGACCACTGAAGCCTTTGACCCTCTGATTGAAGTTTGGATGCAGTCAGCACATCGCAGGCTCGTTCGAGGTCCAGGAAGGAGGACCAGAACCCAGCATCCTTGATATCCCAGTGGTTTGACCTCCTGTCGGAGGAGGAGGTGGAGTTCGACAGCGACTTGGATGATGACCCCTAGTTTTGGTGAGTACCAAACCCTTTCTGCTTTATACTCACATGAGACCCTAATGACACGAGTCCAAGGTGAACCCCTGCTTATAAGGTTTATTGCTGTGTTCTTTTAGTGTGAACCCCAGGAACATCAAGTGACCCCGTCCGCTGATGAATACAGTCAGTGTGGCTCTCAGAGACCAGAGTATACCAACTTCAACAGCTGCCAGTGTGGCCCTCCACGAGCGATGGTACTGCATGGGCCCCGTTCCAGTAAGCTCTGTGACCTCTACTAATACTCACACTGGCTATTTTAATCCATCCTCTCTAAATACATAAATAAATAGAGACAAGAACAAACCACTAACAAACTGTTTGAAATAGTCTGCGCTCTGTATTCTAATAATATTAACACTCAGTAATGGAAGAGCGCTTTCCTCTAAGGCTGAGTGATTCACTGGCCCCTCATTCAGCTTTTACTCCACTTAGAGCAGGGTTAAAAATACACACACTGCACAAACATGCTTCCCTGGGTTTATCGCTTGCTTGCTTGCTTGTTTGTTTTTAAACAGGCGGCTGCATCCCTGTCCTTGGCTCTTGATTTATTTTGTATAATAGCCTGGCACTTCCTCAGGCTCCCCTGACTGTCCTGTGTTTGCTTTTGTTTTTCGTTCTTTACCCCTCTAGTTTGTCACATTTATACATGCTGTCTCTACACCAGGGGTGGCCAAAGTTGGCCTTTCCACTCCTGGTCTTTGTTCCAACCCTTTTCTCAATTGTAACTGAAACAATTAAGCCTCCTTCCAAATCCTACAGTAGTTCATGATCTCATTTTACCTGTTAAACCTGGAGTGGAATGGTCCTCCAGCACTGTCATTACCAGCACCTTAATAATAATGAGCACTAGTCTACACACTGCATTCTCAGCTCTGCAGCGCTGTCATTACCAGCACCTTAATAATAATGAGCACTAGTCTACACACTCCATTCTCAGCTCTGCAGCGCTGTCATTACCAGCACCTTAATAATAATGAGCACTAGTCTACACACTCCACTCTCAGCTCTGCAGCGCTGTCATTACCAGCACCTTAATAATAATGAGCACTAGTCTACACACTGCATTCTCAGCTCTGCAGCGCTGTCATTACCAGCACCTTAATAATAATGAGCACTAGTCTACACACTCCATTCTCAGCTCTGCAGCTGTCATTACCAGCACCTTAATAATAATGAGCACTAGTCTACACACTGCATTCTCAGCTCTGCAGCGCTGTCATTACCAGCACCTTAATAATAATGAGCACTAGTCTACACACTGCATTCTCAGCTCTGCAGCTGTCATTACCAGCACCTTAATAATAATGAGCACTAGTCTACACACTCCATTCTCAGCTCTGCAGCTGTCATTACCATCACCTTAATAATAATGAGCACTAGTCTACACACTGCATTCTCAGCTCTACAGCGCTGTCATTACCATCACCTTAATAATAATGAGCACTAGTCTACACACTCCACTCTCAGCTCTGCAGCTGTCATTACCATCACCTTAATAATAATGAGCACTAGTCTACACACTCCACTCTCAGCTCTGCAGCTGTCATTACCAGCACCTTAATAATAATGAGCGCTAGTCTACACACTCCACTCTCAGCTCTACAGCGCTGTCATTACCAGCACCTTAATAATAATGAGCACTAGTCTACACACTCCACTCTCAGCTCTACAGCGCTGTCATTACCAGCACCTTAATAATAATGAGCACTAGTCTACACACTCCACTCTCAGCTCTGCAGCGCTGTCATTACCAGCACCTTAATAATAATGAGCACTAGTCTACACACTCCACTCTCAGCTCTGCAGCGCTGTCATTACCAGCACCTTAATAATAATGAGCACTAGTCTACACACTGCACTCTCAGCTCTGCAGCGCTGTCATTACCAGCACCTTAATAATAATGAGCACTAGTCTACACACTCCATTCTCAGCTCTGCAGCGCTGTCATTACCAGCACCTTAATAATAATGAGCACTAGTCTACACACTCCACTCTCAGCTCTGCAGCGCTGTCATTACCATCACCTTAATAATAATGAGCACTAGTCTACACACTGCATTCTCAGCTCTGCAGCGCTGTCATTACCAGCACCTTAATAATAATGAGCACTAGTCTACACACTGCATTCTCAGCTCTGCAGCGCTGTCATTACCATCACCTTAATAATAATGAGCACTAGTCTACACACTCCATTCTCAGCTCTGCAGCGCTGTCATTACCATCACCTTAATAATAATGAGCACTAGTCTACACACTGCATTCTCAGCTCTGCAGCGCTGTCATTACCATCACCTTAATAATAATGAGCACTAGTCTACACACTCCATTCTCAGCTCTGCAGCGCTGTCATTACCAGCACCTTAATAATAATGAGCACTAGCTGAGGTGGAATCC
>CM060264.1:293829-387482 GCA_030684275.1 Acipenser oxyrinchus oxyrinchus | reverse complement strand
CCTTGCAGTCTGAGCTCTCATTGTGTCCCTCTGTGATCCTCTTTGAATGCGCCGCAGGCTGATCTCTCATTGTGTCCCACTGTGATCCTCTCTGAGCACGTCGCAGTATGATCTCTCATTGTTTCCCTTTGTGATCCCTTCTGAGCAAGTCGCAGTCTGATCTCTCATTGTGTCCCTCTGTGATCCTCTTTGAATGTGTCGCAGGCTGATCTCTCATTGTGTCCCTCTGTGATCCCCTTTGAGCAAGTCGCAGTCTGATCTCTCATTGTGTCCCTCTGTGATCCTCTTTGAATGCGTCGCAGGTTGATGTCTCATTGTGTCCCTCTGTGATCCCCTCTGAGCAAGTCGCAGTCTGAGCTCTCATTGTGTCCCTCTGTGATCCTCTTTGAATGCGTCGCAGGCTGATCTCTCATTGTGTCCCACTGTGATCCTCTCTGAGCACGTCGCAGTATGATCTCTCGTGTCCCTCTGTGATCCTCTTTGAATGTGTCGCAGTCTGATCTCTCATTGTGTCCCTCTGCGATCCTCTCTGAGCGCGTCACAGTCTGATCTCTCATTGTGTCCTTCTGTGATCCCCTCTGAGCAAGTCACAATCTGATCTCTCATTGTATCCTGCTGTGATCCTCTTTCAGCGTGTCAGTCTGATCCTCATTGTGTCCCACTGTGATCCTCTCTGAGCAAAGTCTGATCTCTGGAGAGCTGCGAATGGAGTGTTTAGACTAGTGCTCATTATTATTAAGGTGCTGGTAATGACAGCACTGGAGAGCTGAGAATGGAGCGTTTAGACTTGTGCTCATTATTACTAAGGTGCAGGGTAAGGACAGCACTGGAAAGCTGAGAATGGAGTGTTTTTAGGCTAGTGCTCATTATTAAGGGTAATGACAAATTTTAGAAAATGCTCCTGTAGTGAAAGTGTACAAACAACATGACAAGCTACCGTCACTCATAATAATCCATTAACTTGTCTATTAATGCAGTGCATCCAGCTCTGTTAAAATCTCAACCTGTAAACACAACTTGCTGATTAAAACTACACATGTCCTGGTTTTCCGGAGGCTTGATTGAACTGAGTTAACTGCTTAACAGATTTTTTTTCCATTAATTAGAAATGCTCCTGTTCAGAATAACAATGTGAACCTCCTTATTAATTAAAAGATTCATCTTGGAGACAGGATAAGAACAGATGAGACTATGCGCTCAGCTCCATACATCACTGCACTCTGTCTCTCCAGGACCCTCTGTGATGCACTTTAACAAGCAGCTGCAGTGAATGGGCAGCACATTGATGCCCTATTGGGAAACATAAAACTATTTACAATTCTGAAATGAATAAGAAACAACTCAAGACTACCCACAAGCCCCCATGGTAGCAGAATGTCCAAAATCTTCGGGGCACAGACTCCACAAACCTTTCCGGGAATTCCAAACCTTCCGGAACCAAATAATTCTACATTTATAATTAACAAATGAGAAAAGTTATAGGCTAGGCTTAATATTTCTATTTCACTTCGATTAGCTGTGCCAAAAATAGCTAAGAAGGGGGTTTCCGGTGGCAGCTGAAGTGAGAATGATCCTGTCGGCTTCCAGAAAATCACAGCTAGGAGAAAATCTTCAGGTCCCAACCAAATCATTCAGCGCACATTGCTTGCGAGTCTGCAGCTATTCTGCAGCCTTGCAAGCCCATCATCAGATGTCTGAGTCGTTTATTTCATGTTCAGTAACTTTTTCGGGTGTGTCATTGCTCTGTGAAAATATCATGCTAATGACATTTTGGAGTAAATAGCTTTGAGAATATTCGTTCTGAATACTTTAAACCCACCCCAACTACTGAGTGACAGCACATTCCTGCATTTCTATTGGAGACTCCGCTTGCGAGATTTAAAACGAGATACAATCAGGATGGAGGCTTGTTGGTGGGATTTAAACCTGTATCACAGTTAAGATACTGAGGATTTAAAACAGAATTGTGACAAAATGTACAAAAATTCCTACACACAAAAACCCCAGAAGAATGTGCCCGTGACCATAGGGATTTCGTTGTGGAAGACAGCAAAGGAAAGAAGGTACAACTTAAGTGTGCAAGTACTGTTGAGTTACTACTATACATATTTTGAGAGAAAAAAAACGCTCAAGCATTTTGGAAAGTAACTGAAAACACTAATTTTATATATTATATCAAAAACAAAAGCCCCGAAAAAAAAAGATTTACATAAAATAGCTAAAAATAAGCACCGAAAAATACAATTAATAAAACCCAAAAAACAGAAGCCCTATTTACGATGCTCCGCATGCGGCACTAATGCTGATGAGATGCCTGTGTATATGGAAAAGGCTTTGAATAATTATTCAACAGAAGACCTCTCTGCATGCACCCCACTGTATACACAACCCAGCTGACCTCTGTATTTGACAGTGAAAAACTCATTAACATCCTTATAGCACAATCAGTTTAGTACAGAAAACTCACGGTAGATTTTCACACTTATCATAAGAGTGAATGTTTGTTATAAGTTTATTTTTCACTTCTAATTCTAGATTGCCATGTACAGGGCCCATAATGAGAGCACACATCACAGACACAGAGAACGATGCTTTTCTGACTCTGTCCCCTCTTTGCTCATCTGTTTTTTTCCTTCAATACATCTTTTATTTTTACTTATTACATCTCCCTCTCATTACCCTTTTCATCATTTTTCTTTTTCGCTTTCTTTCCTGTCATAATTTCTTTCCTTCCTCTCATTTCATTATCTCTTTCTTTTCTCTGCTCTGATGTCAATATGAGAGGCTGGACTCCAGGTTTATAACAGCGAGAGAGGGAGGGAGTGAGAGAACAGGACAGCGATAGAGAGAGTCATTCACTGAGTGCAGTCAGAGAGACCTCAGCATCTCAGGGCTCACAGACAGACCCTTCAAAGCGCAGGGCAGACAGGGAACAGCACACTGAAGACAAGGTGACCAGGCAGCAGTTTCTGGAAGATTTGACTCCCTGTACAAGGTAAGTAAGACTGCAGTAAGAAAGAAAGTTGACACAAACCTGTTCCTGCAGATGTTGATGCAGGAGGTGCACCGATAAATAAACCTGCAAGTGAATGTGTCTGTTTATTTAACCAATAATGACATGTGTATTGCAACACATGTGTGCTTGTTAATTGTGCATGTGTGGACATATATATTGCAATGGATACTTTGTTACTAATATTACTTGTTATATTATTTAACATTACCTATCACTAACCTTATCTGTGGTATTAATAGGTCTCAATAGGAAGTTGTAATAGAGGGAGATCTGAACATTGGGACTGAGAGAGACACAGAGTCTTCGAGTGGTCTTAATGCAGGGCTGGTCGTTATATTGAGGTGGTTACCAAGAGGGACTTTATAGTAGGAGACCCGTGAAGATGCAGTGCAGTGCTAGTATTTCACTGTTGAAAAACATTTTAACAGTCTATTTAAACCCAGCTCCTTTCTAAACAGCCAGGTGGGAGCTGTAACTATCTTTTCCTCTACAATATTACTGTCACAGGACACAGGGCATAATATCCCTGCTGCCACAGGTGATACAGTGTAATTGGTCCCTTAGAAAAAGATTCTTTAAATTTGCACAGAAATTTTGCAGTTCTACTGTACCCTAATTTACCCTGGTTTGCCACGTTTTTTAATATGCTTCAATATATATCGCTGGTACAATATTTACCTATGCTTTACCATATTTTCACTTTGTTACACTTTGCTGTGCTTTTACTATGGAAAACTTTTATAAGAGTAATGACTTCAGAATCTACAATGTATTGGAATGTATGTGAATCTGTATATTACACTATATTTTCACGATATTGAAACAGTATTATTATTATTATTATTATTATTATTATTATTATTATTATTATTATTATTATCATTATTGGCATGGCTGGCTCGTTACCCCCCCCTGTTCCTTCTGCCTCTCTGTTGATTTCAGCGATTCAGAGATTTTCTCCTGAGCCTCCAAATCTCGAAATCCACCCCTTTGCTAATTGTGTGTGTCTGGCTCGGGGCTGGGAGTGGTATAAATGACTGTCCCTTTGGCTGGTTCATTTAGACGTGACTGTAGGCTTCAAGCAGACAGCCGCAATGTGTCTCGGTGCAGCCATGTGTTTGTATCATGCATTCACTTGAGTATCCTGCTGTAGCTCTCAGCCCCGGAGTGTGCAGTGATTGCAGACGCTCAGTTCTCAAGTTCAGCGTTTCACATCCTGTCGCTCTCACTCACTTAACTTCTGTCCGGCAGGCTTACTGCGCTGTGCGCAAAACCCTTATACAAGTGTCCCGCAGGAAAAGCACAGCAAAGTGTGGATAAAGCACAGGGAAAGCATGGTAAAGCACAGGCAACCTGGAATGTATGAACCTGCTATGCAATAAGAGTCTTATTTACAGCCTTGTATTAAAACCTGGAATGTGGGAATTTGCTATGCAACAGGAGTCTTGTTTCCATCTCTGTACTGTGTTCATTGCATCTGAGCCACCTGAGTTCTCTGTCACTCCCTCCCTCTCTGCAGCCACTCCCCCTGGTTGTGTGCAGTGACGATGTATCTTGGCCGGCTCCCTCTGCTCCTGGCTGCTCTGCTGGCGTCGGGGGCTCTGTCCCATGTTCTGGAGAGCAAGGGTCAGCGACAGGGGTACAGCAATGTCCCGGAGGAGGGGGGCCTGCTGGCTGTGCGAATCCTGAGCCGGGCAGGGGTGCTGCTGCGCTCGCTGCTGGACGGGGGGCTCCCCTCGGAGTGGGGTGCCATGGAGCACCGCTACCCCCAGAGGAAACGGGCTGCCCCCTCCCGCCCAGCCCGGAGGAGCCCCCACGGCACTCGCTTCTCCCTCTCCCTCGACGTTCCCACCAGCATCCTCAGCATCCTGCTGGACCTCGCCAGGGCCAAGGACATGAGGGCCAAGGCCGCCGCCAATGCAGAGCTGATGGCACGCATCGGACGCAGGAAATGAGATAAACGAGGAGTGACATAAACAGGGACTGAATGGGACCGCTGAAACCAGACCCCCTGTATCTGTATCTGTTATTTAGTTGCCATGTTTGTCATTCTCTACCCTGTTTCCCAATGTGTAACTGTTAATACAGATTCGATTCATGTTAAAGCTGAGCTAACAACATCACTGCAGATAGTCCCGGATTTACTTTGAGTTCTCCCTTCCCTTTAATGACTAGGGGTGTAACAAGGTCACGATACGTATCGCGATGCGCAGGTCGCGATATGATATGTATCACGATACATGTGCTGGATGCATAAAAAGAATAACTATTTGCAACAAAAGGCAAACAGTTAAATGAGACAGGAGAGAGCATGTATTCATACCACCTATAAAAACACACTTATTCTTCATTCAAGGGCCACTGTACAATGAGCTATATTGTCGTTGGTCTTGTTTCACGATACAAACGATACACACCTCTATTAAGATACAGCATGTAAAGAAAGTTTCATGATTTAGCGATTGTTACACCCCTAGTACCGACCAGACCCAATTCCACTCAGTGTTCAAGGAGGCAGAGACACAGTGTGAAGATCTAACCCTGTTTGATGTTGGGCCGGGGCAGTGTGCTGCACTGTAACACCACACAGTGTCTGTATATTCTGTAAATATTGTCTTTATGGAGTGATTGGCAGGGAGGCTGGAGAGAGACACAGTCGACTGTACGATAATAAACTAGAACTCATCATTTACTCTACTCTCCAGTGGTGTTTGTCTTTATGATGATGCATTAGACTGGAATCACAAAATCAAACAATATGTAACCTCTCAGATTGAATTTCCTAAGCGCTGAAACTTTAACATATTTGAAACGTCTGTAACCAATTAAAAAGCCAGCGTCATTGTAATTCCTCCAATCGAGTTCTGTGGCTTATTTTATTGAACCAATCAGAGTAGCAGTTTTGCCTTCAATATATACATGCAGGGCTGGCCTGAGGCTGTGCGGGGCCCTAGGCGGTGATGATTAAGTGTGCGGTCCAGAACATCAAATGAATGTTACAGTAGCAACCATATCTTAAAGTTAGTATAGAGGTGCATGATGTGTTAAACATCTGTGTTTTAATGGAAAAAGAATAGAAACACTGAATGTGAAACACAAACCCTTGCACTCTTGGGTCAGCATGTGTATTCGACATGCAGAATTCAGACAACGGTTAAGCTTTTAAACTCCTTCCCCCGTAATAACCTTTAAATAAATACATGAATGAATGAATAAATAACATCACTCATCTCATTACATGTGAACACCCCCTTCTTAAACGCGTTATTTAAAACAACAACAACTACATGAATCTCAGGGCACACTCTGTGGCTAAACTCTTAGAAAAGTGTACCCTGGTATGTTTGCACAGTATCTTTGCATTTTTCCCATGGTTATACGATGTGTCATATATATTTTTGCAAGCCTATACTATTTACTATAGTTTACCCTGCTTTCACTGTGCTTTGCTGTGCTTTTGCTATGTTCAACCTTTCTAAGGTAAGCCTGTTGTGAAGATCGAGGCGGCACTGAAAGCCCTGTGAGGATAAGACCTGACAGCCACGCCGCACACCATCTGCAGGGCTATTTGATGGCATTTGATGGCTTTGCCAGGATGAAGCGCCGCGCTTACTGAGTCACCCGATATGGTACCGTCAATTAGTCCCTGACATCGGGCTGCAGCCCTGAGTGTTTCATATGCAAGCAGAGGCAATCTGACCCGTCTGAGTAAAGCACTGCCACGATGGAGAGCATCAGTCTGAGAGTAACTGCAGCAACACAGACACACACCACGCACAGAGGCCTCGTTTCACTTTCACCCTACCTATTACCATCCTCGTCGGCGTTATTCGTTGTTTTTTTAAAATCAAGTTTTGGAAACTACAACGATGAAAAAAAACGTTATGTGTTTTTATTTAACAGAAAAACAATTGATAATTGATCATACCCTTTGTTCCTGGGTCTGCCCTGTTTTTAACAGGGCAGACCCAGGAAAGATAACTCCACTCAGGTCAACTAATCTTATATAATTATACTATGCAAACTGAAACACATGGACCATTTTTTTATTTTTCTTTCAGTGCAAGACCCTTTCACTAGATGCCAGTGTAGAAGTTCAAAGTGCTTCAGGAGCTAAACTACCAGCCTGACCTTTCGGATTCCACCTCAGCTAGTGCTCATTATTATTAAGGTGCTGGTAATGACAGCGCTGCAGAGCTGAGAATGGAGTGTGTAGACTAGTGCTCATTATTATTAAGGTGATGGTAATGACAGCGCTGCAGAGCTGAGAATGCAGTGTGTAGACTAGTGCTCATTATTATTAAGGTGATGGTAATGACAGCGCTGCAGAGCTGAGAATGCAGTGTGTAGACTAGTGCTCATTATTATTAAGGTGATGGTAATGACAGCGCTGCAGAGCTGAGAATGCAGTGTGTAGACTAGTGCTCATTATTATTAAGGTGCTGGTAATGACAGCTGCAGAGCTGAGAATGCAGTGTGTAGACTAGTGCTCATTATTATTAAGGTGATGGTAATGACAGCTGCAGAGCTGAGAGTGGAGTGTGTAGACTAGTGCTCATTATTATTAAGGTGCTGGTAATGACAGCTGCAGAGCTGAGAATGGAGTGTGTAGACTAGTGCTCATTATTATTAAGGTGCTGGTAATGACAGCGCTGCAGAGCTGAGAGTGGAGTGTGTAGACTAGTGCTCATTATTATTAAGGTGCTGGTAATGACAGCGCTGCAGAGCTGAGAGTGGAGTGTGTAGACTAGTGCTCATTATTATTAAGGTGCTGGTAATGACAGCGCTGCAGAGCTGAGAGTGGAGTGTGTAGACTAGTGCTCATTATTATTAAGGTGCTGGTAATGACAGCGCTGCAGAGCTGAGAGTGGAGTGTGTAGACTAGTGCTCATTATTATTAAGGTGCTGGTAATGACAGCTGCAGAGCTGAGAGTGGAGTGTGTAGACTAGTGCTCATTATTATTAAGGTGCTGGTAATGACAGCGCTGCAGAGCTGAGAGTGGAGTGTGTAGACTAGTGCTCATTATTATTAAGGTGCTGGTAATGACAGCGCTGCAGAGCTGAGAGTGGAGTGTGTAGACTAGTGCTCATTATTATTAAGGTGCTGGTAATGACAGCGCTGCAGAGCTGAGAGTGGAGTGTGTAGACTAGTGCTCATTATTATTAAGGTGCTGGTAATGACAGCGCTGCAGAGCTGAGAGTGGAGTGTGTAGACTAGTGCTCATTATTATTAAGGTGCTGGTAATGACAGCGCTGCAGAGCTGAGAGTGGAGTGTGTAGACTAGTGCTCATTATTATTAAGGTGCTGGTAATGACAGCGCTGCAGAGCTGAGAGTGGAGTGTGTAGACTAGTGCTCATTATTATTAAGGTGCTGGTAATGACAGCTGCAGAGCTGAGAGTGGAGTGTGTAGACTAGTGCTCATTATTATTAAGGTGCTGGTAATGACAGCGCTGCAGAGCTGAGAGTGGAGTGTGTAGACTAGTGAGGTGCTGGTAATGACAGCTGCAGAGCTGAGAATGGAGTGTGTAGACTAGTGCTCATTATTATTAAGGTGCTGGTAATGACAGCGCTGCAGAGCTGAGAATGCAGTGTGTAGACTAGTGCTCATTATTATTAAGGTGATGGTAATGACAGCGCTGCAGAGCTGAGAGTGGAGTGTGTAGACTAGTGCTCATTATTATTAAGGTGCTGGTAATGACAGCGCTGCAGAGCTGAGAATGGAGTGTGTAGACTAGTGCTCATTATTATTAAGGTGCTGGTAATGACAGCGCTGCAGAGCTGAGAATGCAGTGTGTAGACTAGTGCTCATTATTATTAAGGTGCTGGTAATGACAGTGCTGGAGGACCATTCCACTCCAGGTTTAACAGGTAAAATGAGATCATGAACTACTGTAGGATTTGGAAGGAGGCTTAATTGTTTCAGTTACAATTGAGAAAAGGGTTGGAACAAAGACCAGGAGTGGAAAGGCCAACTTTGGCCACCCCTGGTGTAGAGACAGCATGTATAAATGTGACAAACTAGAGGGGTAAAGAACGAAAAACAAAAGCAAACACAGGACAGTCAGGGGAGCCTGAGGAAGTGCCAGGCTATTATACAAAATAAATCAAGAGCCAAGGACAGGGATGCAGCCGCCTGTTTAAAAACAAACAAGCAAGCAAGCAAGCGATAAACCCAGGGAAGCATGTTTGTGCAGTGTGTGTATTTTTAACCCTGCTCTAAGTGGAGTAAAAGCTGAATGAGGGGCCAGTGAATCACTCAGCCTTAGAGGAAAGCTCTTCCATTACTGAGTGTTAATATTATTAGAATACAGAGCGCAGACTATTTCAAACGGTTTGTTAGTGGTTTGTTCTTGTCTCTATTTATTTATGTATTTAGAGAGGATGGATTAAAATAGCCAGTGTGAGTATTAGTAGAGGTCACAGAGCTTACTGGAACGGGGCCCCTGCAGTACCATCGCTCGTGGAGGGCCACACTGGCAGCTGTTGAAGTTGGTATACTCTGGTCTCTGAGAGCCACACTGACTGTATTCATCAGCGGACGGGGTCACTTGATGTTCCTGGGGTTCACACTAAAAGAACACAGCAATAAACCTTATAAGCAGGGGTTCACCTTGGACTCGTGTCATTAGGGTCTCATGTGAGTATAAAGCAGAAAGGGTTTGGTACTCACCAAAACTAGGGGTCATCATCCAAGTCGCTGTCGAACTCCACCTCCTCCTCCGACAGGAGGTCAAACCACTGGGATATCAAGGATGCTGGGTTCTGGTCCTCCTTCCTGGACCTCGAACGAGCCTGCGATGTGCTGACTGCATCCAAACTTCAATCAGAGGGTCAAAGGCTTCAGTGGTCATCTTACACAATTATTATTATTATTATTATTATTATTATTATTATTATTATTATTATTATTATTATTATTATTTAGTCATTTTGCAGACGCTTTTATCAAAAGAGACTTACAGAGAGTAAGGGGTGAACTATGCATCACAGTGCGTATTCACAAAGCTGACAAGTCTAAGACTAGTCATAGTCGTCAATTTGGACTAGTGTCTTATTCACTAACGAGTCTTAATGGAATTTTGGTCTTAAGTATGGTCTTCACTTTAAGACTACACTGGAGGACACTTAACTCCTAATTTGCTATTGACCACACCTATTTTTAACTAACATGGCATCTACAGGCGATACTGTATCATCTACAGGTGATACTGTACGATTTATCTTAAAATCACCCACATGTGGAAAATTGCCGAAAGTGTGTTTTGTAGACACAGAAAACCCTTTGGAAGTTTTTTTACCGAGTTGGGCGACAGTCAATTGAAACGCTAATTAATATTTCAAATACAAACCTTTCTCCCTCAAACAACAGAAGCAATGCAATTCTACCTCTGTTGCAGGTAAAAAAAAACTCGAACTTATTTAAATAAATTAAATTGTCAATTTTAGAATATTTTCTTTGAAACAACAGTACAAATTGTTAACAATAAAAACATACAATAATGTTCGCAGTACAAGACTTCATTTAAAAAGAAGCGCTACCGAATTGTTGCAAGCTAGCGCAGCACAGAAACATTGTATTCAATAAAAATCAACAGTACCGTAAATGAAAGGACGCGCCCCTAGCAGCAATAGCGTAGGGTTATTTCAGAAAAAAAAACTGCGGTTATTTCAGCGGTATCTATCAGTTTAATGTTAAAAGGTATCAGTTTGACCTGAATAATATACATTTATAATTTTTACCGGTTCAAATGCAGCTGAGAGCGCCTTAGAAAATAAAACAAACGCTCAAAGAACTGTAAATACTAAATTATACGTGTAATATCATTAATATCAATCCACTGATTTGATTTATTTTTGTGGTAAAAATACTTTTTTAAATGTATTTTTCACTGAAATTACAGGTGACTTTTAAAAAAAAAAATTAGTGAGATAGCCTAATTACTGAAATAAAACATGAATTAATTCAACATATCACTTTATTTATAGTCTTAAAATATAATTATAACTATGTGTTATTCATATACAATATCAAATCCTATTTTTACAATATATTAGTTTGACATAACTGTATATTTTTACAGTACATTTTCTGACAGGATTATATTTCTTACCGTCTAATCCCAGTGAAGGCGCCAAACTGACAACGTCCCCTCAGGCAGCGCGAGCAGCGAGCGCCGCCTTCTCGTGAGCGGGAGATCTGTGAAGACGCCTGGCGCGAGGACAGAAACACGCGCTAAGTTAAGACCCCCAGAAAACCGTTTCTTGACTCAGATTTAAGACTCGGTCAAAATATAACATAGTCTGCCAAACACACTTAAGCACTTGTTTTCCTTAGACTTATGTCCGCTTTGTGACTACTGTCCCACAACTGCTGCTGCTGAGTCACTTCCAATAAGACCTCGTTTGTTTTATGTCTCCTCAGAAGGACGGAGCACAAGGAGGTTAAGTGACTTGCTCAGGGTCACATATACAGTAAAACCAACGAGAAACAACGTAACCACACACAGCATCCATAAAAACAAACTGTCACGGTACTTATTGCGTTCTAACTTGCGTTGGTTCTTCATTTTAAACGCCCTCAGCAATAACCAACTGGTGTCAAACACGCTGTGAATACATTTTATTTAAATAATTCACTCGTGTTTAACCGATAGTAATTTAATTCAATAGCCTAAGACCATTTTCCCGAGGATATATGAGGATATAACTATGGGGGATATGATTTAAAGTAAAAATGCTTAAGTAAATTCATTTTTTCAACTGACATTTTAATGTAACGCCTCTCAGACATCGACACCTCCCCTCATCCCCGCTCAGTTTGGGAAGCGAAGCGGGCGTCAGCGAGCTAACAAAGCCACGCCCCCAAACTGCATCCCTCTTCTGTGTATGTAACTGTAAGGTGTGCCTTATGAAGCTGACAGTAAAACCAGGGAAGGATCAGACTGCACCGCAGTGGGAGTCTGGTTTGCATCCCTGTCTAAGGTGTGCCTTATGAAGCTGACAGTAAAACCAGGGAAGGATCAGACTGCACTGCAGTGGGAGTCTGGTTTGCATCCCTGTCTAAGGTGTGCCTTATGAAGCTGACAGTAAAACCAGGGAAGGATCAGACTGCACTGCAGTGGGAGTCTGGTTTGCATCCCTGTCTAAGGTGTGCCTTATGAAGCTGACAGTAAAACCAGGGAAGGATCAGACTGCACTGCAGTGGGAGTCTGGTTTGCATCCCTGTCTAAGGTGTGCCTTATGAAGCTGACAGTAAAACCAGGGAAGGATCAGACTGCACTGCAGTGGGAGTCTGGTTTGCATCCCTGTCTAAGGTGTGCCTTATGAAGCTGACAGTAAAACCAGGGAAGGATCAGACTGCACTGCAGTGGGAGTCTGGTTTGCATCCCTGTCTAAGGTGTGCCTTATGAAGCTGACAGTAAAACCAGGGAAGGATCAGACTGCACTGCAGTGGGAGTCTGGTTTGCATCCCTGTCTAAGGTGTGCCTTATGAAGCTGACAGTAAAACCAGGGAAGGATCAGACTGCACTGCAGTGGGAGTCTGGTTTGCATCCCTGTCTAAGGTGTGCCTTAAAGCTGAGTAAAACCAGGGGATCAGACTGCACGCAGTGGAGTCTGGTTTGCATCCCTGTTGGTAAACGATGGGGATTTCCTGTACGTTCGGGAGATGTGTTGGGTTTCTGTGTGATTTCTGTGACATGCTCTGCTCTGTGATTTCTTTCAGTTCTGTTCTCTTTCAGGCTCGAGTCTTCAAGGAGACTCCCATGGTCTCCTTCGCTGGGTCCCAGGTGGTCCGTATCGCTTCGTTATGTTATTAATCTCCTTTCAAACTGTAATCACACGGGGAGTGTGTCAGGAGGAGCATGAGCTGGAAACACGTGGAGAAGAAGCCTTCTCTTACTCCTGGTGAGCGTTCCCAGGAAATGAGGATGTGTGAATAAAACACATCAAAACAATCAGGAACGTGCTGAAAATGTTTTATTCAAGCTTTAAAAAACAAAAATGAGAAATTCCTGGCAAACCTGGAAGGCTGGAAGGCTGTATCTGCCAGCCCCACCGGGACCTGGCTAAAATGCGTGGATTAATACAGTACATGGCATTCAGATTTGGCAGCCCGTTGCTTCCACTAGGTGGCACTGTCGTATCAGAAGTTGAATGGAAGTTCTGATACGACAGACCCAGCGCTTCATTACTGGGATCAGGGGCTGACTATCAGGCGAGGGTCGCTGGTGTGGCTCAGGCTGATTCGCCATGCAAAGAAACGAGTGATCAAACAGCTGCTTGGGTTTGTGTGGATCGCTGTTCTCCACAGAGGCGAACAAAAGCAGCGATCGTCATCACAAACCCAAGCAGCTGTTTGTTCAACTCGTCTCTTAGATGATCACAAGCAGACAGGACCTGTTCCAGGGTGAGCAATCTCTCAGAGCTGCAGACTCACTCCTCTTTTTAAGGCGCTGGTTGGCGCTTCTACTGTCCTGCATCGAAGCCTCATCGTGTGTTGCAGAGCAACTCTCTGCCGTCCCCAGTTAATCAATCAATCAATCAATCAATCAATACACAGGAACAGCAATCCTTCAACTCTTAAATAAACATGATGTGCCTTTCTCTGAACTCACAATAACATAGAACCATTCTCTCTCTCTTCAGCCCTACTGATGTTACGCTGCATCTTGTTTGGGTTTATTACTGGCAGTAGAGTTTGTTCTGGTAATAAGAAACCCCCAGACGGCAGCAGCCACCAGATTGGCTACTGGTTCCAGTCACTCTGAAAATAGCACATTGCAAACATTCCAAGATGTATTATTATCCGGGCACTGATGCGTGCCTGTATGATTAGCATCGCATTCTCCTTCACACTGACGTTACCCTGTTACAAAACGCCCCGGAGCCCTGACCTCCACGGTGAAGTGAACTCTACCCCGCCACGAGCTGGGCTCTGTCACGTGAAGGAGGGTCCGGTCTCCACGTGATTGGCAATAATGACCAGCAGCTGTACAACACGGCAGCGTCCCAGCAGTCTCCTTCGCGTTTCATATGCTGGAGAGCACGGTGTGCCTGCCCGACACAGAGACTACAGCTAATAATATTAATACACGGAGAGCTGACAGCGAGTAAGTACAGAAGAGAGTCCGGGTGCGAGTGATAGCGGTGTCGCGTAACCTCTTACCCCATTGTAATGCTTACAGGCACCCGAATTGAGAGGCTGTGTTCGCTCGATTCCTTTGATTTGTGAGTTACGAGCGTCTGTGCGTATTGCTGTTTGTTTTGTTTATAGTTTGCACACAATACCGTGCTGGGTGTTGTATGTTTTTTAAATTTTAATTTGGCGAATGTTACTAGCATTAAGAAGTTTTACTAGCAAAACAAATACTGAGCGCACCAAACAAATGCTTGATACAGCGAGTGCTGCTCTTTCCTCGTGTTAAACTGCAGTGTTTAAGAGGGCGCTGCTGGAGTAGAGATTGTAGTGGCATACATATTCATACCATTGCAAGCATCACACATGTGTCCGCCAGTGGATGTTCTACTCTCGCCGCTTGGGATTTGTTGTTATTGTCCTTCCTGTAAAACAGTGTTTCTGGTTTGTGACAGTGCGGCGCTGTCGCTCGCATAGGAAGGAGTATTAAGACAAAGTAGCAGCAACTAACCGCAAAGCGTTCTGCACGCGTGTGTGATTCTGTGCCTGTAGCTGCTCTGTGTTTAGAGAGCAGAGCGGTTCATGGTTTGTAATTGACCTACTCGTGTTAAACGCTTGTCTTCCAGTATCTTGTAATGGCAATTGTTACTGTGCATTGAACTGGTTACTATTACAGGAGTCGATTGTTCTCAAGTGTGTGTGTTATCAATCGTGTACTATCTACTCGCTGTTTAATGAATTGATGAGTGTGTGTTATCAGACGTGTTCTCAATCGTGTGTGTTATCAATCGTGTACTATCTACTCGCTGTTTAATGAATTGATGAGTGTGTGTTATCAGACGTGTTCTCAATCGTGTGTGTTATCAATCGTGTACTATCTACTCGCTGTTTAATGAATTGATGAGTGTGTGTTATCAGACGTGTTCTCAATCGTGTTATCTACTCATTGTTAGTTTAATGAATTGATGAGTGTGTGTTATCAATCGTTTAATCTCCTCACTGTGTTTATATTGCTGAAGAATGGAACACGGCACAGGAATAGTAACACACTGACCTGCATTACTGTGTTGATTTAACCTGTGACAGCAGCGCACTGCAGGGCAGGCCCGTCCCTGTGATGCTACAATGTAACAGCTTGAGGTGTACATGTAACCATTAATATCAAATTGTGAATCATTACTGTATTTGAACCACAAAGACAGTCCAATCTTAATCCTATCAAATCGCACTTAAAATAATTCAACTGCAGTTAAGTGACAACTGTAGTCTGTCATTCATATCTATCTATCTATCTATCTATCTATCTATCTATCTATCTATCTATCTATCATATATATATATATATATATATATATATATATATATATATATATATATATAGAATAAACCAGTGTCGTGACCAAAGCATGTAAGAAGCAGCTGTTGGGTAGCTGTCAGTTGAGCTGCAGTCCTCACTTTGTAATCCACTCCACTGTGTCTGTGTTTGCATAGGTCCTAATCATCAGTACTGGGTCACTTTTATGTGAAACAAGTCTCTTAATATGAAAGCCAGTGTTTCAGTGTGGTCAGGTATTGGTTAATAAATGAAGAAGTGAATGCTGACTTCAAGCAACCCGTTTGAACAGTCCCTCTGCTGTTTATCCAGGTGGAGTGAAGGCATTGATCACAGATTTCTTTAGCAGGGTCGCAGTTTGCAGGACACTGCGTCACAAGTTGTAATTGTTTGCTAAAGCTTTGCATGATAGTCGAGGTGAATAATTCAGAGCTTTTAGTTTATGCATTACTAGCTTCATACAGCAAGTTTGAAACTCACACCAGCCCTGCTGCAGCCAGACCTGGGGTTCAGAGCTCCCCTCAGTGAAGTCTAGTGTTATTATTATTATTTATTATTATTATTATTATTAATATTGAAGTGATCAGGAGTTTGAGCAGGGCTGAAACTCGCACCAGTCCTGGGGTTCAGAGCTCCCCTCAGTGCAGTCTAGTATTGAAATGGCCTGCCTGGTTATTTCAGTGATATACCTGAACAAGGGCTGTTCAGAAGCCCAGGGCTGGTGTGAGTTTCTAACCCAGATGCATTATACACAAGGAGATTCCTTCATGACCAGCACAGGGTTACCCGCAGTATCACCCACTGCTGACAGAGTTGTTGATTGTTGGCAGTTTTTAAACTGTAACCCAAGCAGCGATCTTGATTGGCAGGTGCTGCCTCTTTAGAACGCCCTGTGAAGTTACAAACACGCCACTCTCTGCAGCCAATCTGCACAGGCTGGAGCCGAGCGGAGAGTTTACAATCCCAGTTTCATCACATTGCAGCTGGCTGGGGAGGTGAGAGGGAGTGCCTGCTGTGCCGGTGACCTCAGCGTGACTGGCTGTGGGAGAAACTCTGAGGAAATCTGCACACTCAGTAACTTGGCTTTGCTGCCTGTGTGTTTTTTAGCAGGGCTTTAGTCTTTGCAGTTTGGCTTTACTGTAGTGGTGCCTTTAAGACTCCTAGACGCTGTCTGAGTGAACTGCAGCAGAGTTATGAAACTGTTCTGTGCCGCTGCCCACCTTGTGCAAACAGTGGGGGGTGGGGGACTGGGACAGAAGTGAGCTGTGTTCAGAGACTGAATGCAGGGCAGGAAATAAGAATCCCATTGCAGAGCATTTTGATCCAGTCCTGGTCTTGCTGTCACTTTAAGACACCCCTCTGAGCTTGTTTACTGTGCACTGGGGCTTGTCGAGCTTATTAAAACCTGAAATGTGTACGTGGTTTCAGCTGATGGTTTTTGGAAAGAGTGTATTTTAAATTTTTATAATAGTGTTCTTTATGCATCGGTTATTGTAAATTTAGTACCCGTCCAATGTTCAGTTAGTACATTGGTTCCTTGATTGCACCTCTAATATGCCATCAAGTTTAATAAAGCATTGTAAAGCACAGAGAGGCATGGTTTATTATGGTAAATGTATAGTGTATGCAGAGGACAAGCGGGGGAGAAGTGCAGATGTACTGCGGTACACAGTATGTGTGTGTGTGTATAGTGATTGATTTTGTCATGTAGGTGAAAGGTGATCTATTTGAGGCTCATGTGACTGCCGTGTGTAACAGTCAGGGTGGAGCCAGCTGATTTAAGCCTGTCTTTCACAATCCGGAGTACAGTACAGGGTGGCTGGGTATTGCTCAACAGGACACACGCTGACCCTGCAGTGAAGTCATTGCTGTGAAAGCTGAGTGCTTGCGTCTGCTGCAGTGTCAGTGCAGTACAGAGTCAAGCAGGGTTACACTGAGACAGAATCCAGCCTCCAGTACACAGGCACAGCCAGCATTTGAGGAGCAGGGAGAGGAGACCCTTTCCACTTGTGTCTGCAGCAGCGTCAGTGCAGTACAGAGTCAAGCAGGGTTACACTGAGACAGAATCCAGCCTCCAGTACACAGGCACAGCCAGCATTTGAGGAGCAGGGAGAGGAGACCCTTTCCACTTGTGTCTGCAGCAGCGTCAGTGCAGTACAGAGTCAAGCAGGGTTACACTGAGACACAAGTAAGTACTCAACGCACAGCAAAGCCAAATTAGTGTGAACTGAATAATATCCAAAGCTGTTTAGAACTGTCTGAGGGGGCAGTATTAGAATTACCAGACTTCTTACTGCAGACCCAGGGAAGATTTAGAGAGGAAACTGGTTTTCCACATTTTAAACTCGGTAATGTTCTGTACAAAACTATGAGCACAATTACATGTGTGGAGGGAACAGAGCGGTTTGTTTGATGAAGCGTTCAGCTGGATTGTTGAGGGTGTGTTAATCTAGACCTTGTCTTAAAGTACAGGAGTGTGTCTTCTAGTGAGAAAACGAGAAGGCCGCATTATACAATAAGAGTCAGGGAAACGGTACATGTTAACTTGTCTTTAGTATTTGATACTAGCTGGAGATGTTTGAAGCTCGGACAGTGTGTGTGTGAGACTAGCTGGAGATGTTGCTGATCTAACATTTATTAGATTATTTTGATCCTTGGAGAAACGCTTGTATTTCAGGTCCAGGGCGTTATCATTTCTGTCTTTTGCCATTTAATTAAATGTTTGTTCCATTTGAAGTAAAAGTGTGAAGTAAAAGGACAGTGAAATTCACAGAGTTCTATATTGTGATGTTGTGTACCAGGTTGTGGCTCGCTGCTCTGATGAGTGTGTTGTGTTCCAGGTTGTGGCTCGCTGCTCTGATGAGTGTGTTGGGTTGTGTTCCAGGTTGTGGCTCGCTGCTCTGATGAGTGTGTTGGGTTGTGGCTCGCTGCTCTGATGAGTGTGTTGGGTTGTGTTACAGGTTGTGGCTCGCTGCTCTGATGAGTGTGTTGTGTTGTGTTACAGGTTGTGGCTCGCTGCTCTGATGAGTGTGTTGGGTTGTCGCTCGCTGCTCTGATGAGTGTGTTGGGTTGTCGCTCGCTGCTCTGATGAGTGTGTTGGGTTGTGTTACAGGTTGTGGCTCGCTGCTCTGTTGAGTGTGTTGGGTTGTGTTCCAGGTTGTGGCTCGCTGCTCTGTTGAGTGTGTTGGGTTGTGTTCCAGGTTGTGGCTCGCTGCTCTGATGAGTGTGTTGTGTTGTGTTACAGGTTGTGGCTCGCTGCTCTGATGAGTGTGTTGTGTTGTGTTACAGGTTGTGGCTCACTGCTCTGTTGAGTGTGTTGTGTTACAGGTTGTGGCTCGCTGCTCTGATGAGTGTGTTGGGTTGTGGCTCGCTGCTCTGATGAGTGTGTTGTGTTGTGTTACAGGTTGTGGCTCGCTGCTCTGTTGAGTGTGTTGTGTTACAGGTTGTGGCTCGCTGCTCTGATGAGTGTGTTGTGTTGTGTTACAGGTTGTGGCTCACTGCTCTGTTGAGTGTGTTGTGTTCCAGGTTGTGGCTCACTGCTCTGTTGAGTGTGTTGTGTTACAGGTTGTGGCTCGCTGCTCTGATGAGTGTGTTGTGTTGTGTTACAGGTTGTGGCTCGCTGCTCTGATGAGTGTGTTGTGTTGTGTTACAGGTTGTGGCTCGCTGCTCTGATGAGTGGTTGTGTTGTGTTACAGGTTGTGGCTCACTGCTCTGTTGAGTGTGTTGTGTTCCAGGTTGTGGCTCACTGCTCTGTTGAGTGTGTTGTGTTACAGGTTGTGGCTCGCTGCTCTGTTGAGTGTGTTGGGTTGTGTTCCAGGTTGTGGCTCACTGCTCTGATGAGTGTGTTGTGTTGTGTTACAGGTTGTGGCTCACTGCTCTGATGAGTGTGTTGTGTTGTGTTACAGGTTGTGGCTCGCTGCTCTGATGAGTGTGTTGGGTTGTGTTACAGGTTGTGGCTCGCTGCTCTGTTGAGTGTGTTGTGTTGTGTTACAGGTTGTGGCTCACTGCTCTGTTGAGTGTGTTGTGTTACAGGTTGTGGCTCGCTGCTCTGATGAGTGTGTTGTGTTGTGTTCCAGGTTGTGGCTCACTGCTCTGTTGAGTGTGTTGTGTTACAGGTTGTGGCTCACTGCTCTGTTGAGTGTGTTGTGTTGTTACAGGTTGTGGCTCGCTGCTCTGATGAGTGTGTTGGGTTGTGGCTCGCTGCTCTGATGAGTGTGTTGTGTTGTGTTACAGGTTGTGGCTCGCTGCTCTGATGAGTGTGTTGTGTTGTGTTCCAGGTTGTGGCTCACTGCTCTGTTGAGTGTGTTGTGTTGTGTTCCAGGTTGTGGCTCACTGCTCTGATGAGTGTGTTGTGTTGTGTTCCAGGTTGTGGCTCGCTGCTCTGTTGAGTGTGTTGGGTTGTGTTCCAGGTTGTGGCTCGCTGCTCTGATGAGTGTGTTGTGTTGTGTTACCAGGTTGTGGCTCACTGCTCTGATGAGTGTGTTGTGTTGTGTTCCAGGTTGTGGCTCACTGCTCTGTTGAGTGTGTTGGGTTGTGTTCCAGGTTGTGGCTCGCTGCTCTGTTGAGTGTGTTGTGTTCCAGGTTGTGGCTCACTGCTCTGATGAGTGTGTTGGTTGTGTTACAGGTTGTGGCTCACTGCTCTGTTGAGTGTGTTGTGTTGTGTTACAGGTTGTGGCTCACTGCTCTGTTGAGTGTGTTGGTTGTGTTACAGGTTGTGGCTCACTGCTCTGTTGAGTGTGTTGTGTTACAGGTTGTGGCTCGCTGCTCTGATGAGTGTGTTGGTGTTACAGGTTGTGGCTCACTGCTCTGTTGAGTGTGTTGTGTTGTGTTCCAGGTTGTGGCTCACTGCTCTGATGAGTGTGTTGGTTGTGTTACAGGTTGTGGCTCGCTGCTCTGATGAGTGTGTTGGGCAGGTTGTGGCTCGCTGCTCTGATGAGTGTGTTGTGTTGTGTTACAGGTTGTGGCTCGCTGCTCTGATGAGTGTGTTGTGTTGTGTTACAGGTTGTGGCTCACTGCTCTGTTGAGTGTGTTGTGTTACAGGTTGTGGCTCACTGCTCTGTTGAGTGTGTTGTGTTACAGGTTGTGGCTCACTGCTCTGTTGAGTGTGTTGTGTTACAGGTTGTGGCTCGCTGCTCTGTTGAGTGTGTTGTGTTACAGGTTGTGGCTCGCTGCTCTGTTGAGTGTGTTGTGTTGTGTTACAGGTTGTGGCTCGCTGCTCTGATGAGTGTGTTGTGTTGTGTTACAGGTTGTGGCTCGCTGCTCTGATGAGTGTGTTGGGTTGTCGCTCGCTGCTCTGTTGAGTGTGTTGGGTTGTGTTCCAGGTTGTGGCTCGCTGCTCTGTTGAGTGTGTTGGGTTGTGTTCCAGGTTGTGGCTCGCTGCTCTGTTGAGTGTGTTGTGTTCTCTTGCAGGTGGGTTGGCTGCAGTGAAGTGTTGCTGATCATGGATTACGCAATGAAGTCTCTCAGCTTGTTCTCCCCCAAGTCCCTCTCCAAGTAAGTCAGTAAACATCTACGCCTGTTTCTGATACTTGTTATCTTTTGGATTTGTTTTTAAGTGTGATTTGTTCTGAAACGTTTTCTAAATGCAGAGAATAAGAAGCAACGTTCTGCACTGTTACATATTGATGCATTTCACCCCAAAATGTTTCCTTCGCTGGATACAGTGTCCAATGTACCTGTTTTTATTTCCAGCACTTCTAATACATTGAGAGAGATGCATCGGATTTGCAAATCCGATTCTCTGAAAATGTTAGGGAGTCTGCAGGAAGTGTGTGTTGACATTCCTGTGCAGATGAGAGGTCACTGTGCAGGGTACCTGCAGCCTGCAGCTGGCTAGAGCGTCTGGTCCTGTATCATGAAACACTCGCCAAACATCCAGCAACCTGACGCTGCTCTCCTGCAGGTTTCAATGGCGGTCAGCCGTTCCATATCACTCAATAACAGAATGACAAATCAAGCCCAGCTGAGAGACGGTGCTGATTCACAGCGCGGGTCACAAAAGCACCGCTGACTGAAGAAGCGCTTCACAGAGGACTGGTTTATGCATTGCATCGCTGTGGCTCGCTCGCCTTGTCTTGTGCTATCGGTTATTCAGAGATACTCTCAATGCACTCTCCAGTGTGTTAGCTTACAATTAAGAAAACACATTGGCTAGTGTGACACTTCCCATTTATATCAATATACTCTGGCATGTGTTCTACTTGCTCGCTGACTGTCGCCCCCCCAGGTGCGTCTCCGCCAGCGCCTCCATGACCCAGCAGCTTCTCATCGGCCCCGCCACCCGACCCAAACCCTTCCGGGTCGCGAACTACAACCGCAGCATCAAGAAGGGCATCATGGCTGACGGGCTGAGGGACCTGCTGAACAAGGTGAGAGAGGAGAGAGGAGAGGGGAGAGTTCTGTGGTTCTGGGAGGTGAGGAGAGAGGGATAGAGAGGGAAGGAGAGATGGAGAGAGGTTGACATTGTTGCCTCCCCAGCTCCCGGACCCCTGCATGTCTCCAGTGAGTGCTGTTTGGTTCTGGGAGATGAGGAGAGGGAAGGAGAGATGGAGAGAGGTTGAGATCGTTGCCTCCCCAGCTCCCTGACCCCTGCATGTCTCTAGTGTGTGCTGTTTGGTTCTGGGAGGTGAGGAGCGAGGGATATAGAGGGAAGGAGAGATGGAGAGAGGTTGATATCGTTGCTCCTGCCTCCCCAGCTCCCGGATGCCCTGCATGTCTCCAGTGTGTGCTCTCTGGTCCTGGAGGAGGACGGGACGATGGTGGACACAGAGGAGTTCTTCCAGACCCTGGACGACAACACTGTCTTTGTGGTGCTAGACAAAGGACAGGAGTGGACCCCCAGTGATGTAAGGACACAGAGACACATTCTAAAGACATGAATCATGACATTAGCATGCTCACTGTCTGTCTGTCTGTCTGTCAGGTACATCACGATACACAGTGACAGCTTCCTCTGAGTCGCTGCATGCTCACTGTCTGTGTGTCTGTCAGGTACATCACGATACACAGTGACAGCTTCCTCTGAGTCTCAGCATGCTCACTGTCTCTCTGTGTGTCTGTGTGTCTGTCAGGTACATCACGATACACAGCGACAGCTGCCTCTGAGTCTCAGCATGCTCACTGTCTGTCCGTCTGTCTTTTAGAATGGAGAGTACCGCTTGCACCTCACGGACAGGCCTCGCCGCAGGAAGAATGTGGCCAGGATCACCTTTGACCTCTACAAGTCGAACCCCCGTGATTTAATTGGCTGCCTGAACGTGAAGGCCACCCTGTACGGCATGTACACCGTGTCATATGACCTGCACTGCTACGGGGCCAAGAAGATGATGAAGTGAGTGTGAGCGTCCGAAATAGCTCTGTGTCTGTGCAGAGGCTAATTCAAGAGCTCAGACCTGCAGAATATCTCTGTGTCTGTGCAGAGGCTAATTCAAGAGCTCAGACCTGCAGAATATCTCTGTGTCTGTGCAGAGGCTAATTCAAGAGCTCAGACCTGCAGAATATCTCTGTGTCTGTGCAGAGGCTAATTCAAGAGCTCAGACCTGCAGAATATCTCTGTGTCTGTGCAGAGGCTAATTCAAGAGCTCAGACCTGCAGAATATCTCTGTGTCTGTGCAGAGGCTAATTCAAGAGCTCAGACCTGCAGAATATCTCTGTGTCTGTGCAGAGGCTAATTCAAGAGCTCAGACCTGCAGAATATCTCTGTGTCTGTGCAGAGGCTAATTCAAGAGCTCAGACCTGCAGAATATCTCTGTGTCTGTGCAGAGGCTAATTCAAGAGCTCAGACCTGCAGAATATCTCTGTGTCTGTGCAGAGGCTAATTCAAGAGCTCAGACCTGCAGAATATCTCTGTGTCTGTGCAGAGGCTAATTCAAGAGCTCAGACCTGCAGAATATCTCTGTGTCTGTGCAGAGGCTAATTCAAGAGCTCAGACCTGCAGAATATCTCTGTGTCTGTGCAGAGGCTAATTCAAGAGCTCAGACCTGCAGAATATCTCTGTGTCTGTGCAGAGGCTAATTCAAGAGCTCAGACCTGCAGAATATCTCTGTGTCTGTGCAGAGGCTAATTCAAGAGCTCAGACCTGCAGAATATCTCTGTGTCTGTGCAGAGGCTAATTCAAGAGCTCAGACCTGGGCTTCTGTTTCAAGTGGAAGTAATTCATTTGCAGTAACCAAACCCAGAGGCCTCTTCATTGCAGCTGCTGGGCTTGCTCTCTGTTTCACTCGGACTCTCACATGAACTGCAGGGATGTGAATAGGACTCCTATTGCACAGCACTGTCACGCAGTCCAGAGTTACTGGCAGCTTCTTCAGCCACAGTGTGTATAGGTAACGAGCGTAGATGAGTCTTCTTAAACTCACAGTGAAACCAGGAGTGGATCACACAGCTGTGCAGTCGGAGTCTTATTTGCATCCCTGAAATACCGAAAACAGTGAATTTAACTTGACTTAAACTTGTACTTGAAATATTGAGGGGAGCAGTGATATAAGCGTGTGAATTGAATCTCTTTTTCATCATTGAAGGCACTGAGAGAGACCACAACGTTTCATGTAATGCATCGTGTTGTTTGTTTGTTTGTTTGTTTGTTTCAGGGAGGCCCTGCGCTGGACCCTCTTCTCAATGCAGGCCACCGGCCACGTCCTATTGGGCACATCCTGCTACATGCAGCAGCTATTGGATGCGGAGGAGCAGGGGGCGGAACAGAAAGAGCAGCTGACCCAGCCCACGCAGCTGCAGAGCATCCTATGGGGAAAGACAGCGGTGTGACTTCACAATGGGGAGGGGGCGGGGCCACACTGAGGGCGGAGTTGCACAGCATTCTTCACATGGTGCATGTACTGTACTGGAGTGTTGGGGACATTTGGAAAGGGGAGCTCATTTACAGACAGGCTGGCTCCCAAGCCATGCTTTATTGATCTGCCGTGCTTTGGCACCTCTCTGGTTGAGTTTGAGTTTTGAGTGTGTGTGGGAACGAGGCACTCTTGTAGTGTTTGTGTATTGCGTGTTGTTCTCCTGCTAGCTACAGGTGTGTCTGAAGACCCTGTGTCCATTCAGCTTCTTGTAGATATTGTTCAGCTTTCCAGACACACACACACACACACACGTGTACACGTGCTCCAGGCTGTCAGTGCAGGGGGTGTCTGTGTAATTCTCACACACTCAGATTCCAGCTGTTTCTCTCTGTAAGGGAGCAATCCCGGACAATCCAGGGATATTGCCATCATGTGCACCCTGATCTGTGTTTTTAATTCAGTTTCCACTCTTGTGTTTTAGGGTTGTAAAGCTAGGCGCATGGGACCCATACTGGAATATAACAATATGCTTGACATTTATTTGGTGGCAACCCCCCAGTTCACATAACAGAATTTATAAGTGGATTTTTTTTCTGTAATGCGCTATGAATTATCGCTATTGTTTTCCAGCGTATTTGAAATTAAAAAATTCTCCAGTGTTTGTTTAGATTTTGAAAGCCACCCTCCTGCACGAGTTTTATTCAGCAGGAAGTACAAGAACGAGGAGTTTTTCTACCCCACTGGCTGCCTGTGCTGCACAGGGATGTAATAATTATTTGTTTTTGTATTCACATTCCATTCTCCTTTTTGGGTTTACTGTGGTCTGTTTGGCCGCGCTGCGTGCCTCTGTTTGGCCGCTGTGCCTCTGTTTGGCGCTGCCTCTGTTTGGCAGCGCTGCGTGCCTCTGTTTGGCCGCTCTGCGTGCCTCTGTTTGGCCGCTCCGTGCCTCTGTTTGGCCGCGCTGCGTGCCTCTGTTTGGTCACGCTGTTGTCTCACTTCACCATGTTCTGAAGCACGATTTCTCACCTGGCTTGGCGTTCGTTTCAGATAATCCTGTCCTCAGCGTTGCTCTCTTTGTTTTAATGTGTTTAATGACTTGCAGAATGCACACTCGGTGAGCACTGATGAAGGCTGGTCTCGGCACGGTCACAAATTCGAATGGATTGATTCACTTGATAGCACGGTTTGTATATATCTCTGCAGCACCACAGAATACTTGTAGGTGTGTAAAACACAGATCTGAAGAGAGATTCCCCTGTGTGTGAGACTGTCGCCTCCGCTCCCGAAGTGAGTAATTCAGAATAAACTCGAGTGTCCCAGATTGCTTGATCTCAGCAGTGAGTGGACTGCCTGCGCCTGGCTTGGTCTTGTGTTGCACGCTGACCCCGCTGTTGACCCTGTTCCTTCTCGTAGCGTGTCAGGATGCTCTGTACGTTAGCTTGGTGCTGTCCGCTGTGTGCAAACACCAAGAATGGCCGTCTCCATAGCTCTCCTTACTGGGCTCTACTGTAGGAATGCTTCAAGGAGAGCGATTGCTTACTGTTTAAAAAAACAAAGCTCACGACTGCGGCTTGGGAATACAGAATTCATGTTTTTTTGTTTCTTTTTCTTTTGATCGTTGTTTCTTGTGTAAAGTTGTAGTTTGGGGGAGGGGGGGGAGGGAAGGTGGAGGGGAGGATGTAGAGGGAGGGAGAGGGGAGGGTTGAAGATGCGTGTGAAGATTTTAACCCTTGCCTGTTAAAATGAATGATCAGTTCTAAGAAGCTAGCATGCGGATTTTGTAACGTTACAATTTTTTTTCAAAGGTTTGAATTAAAGGATTTGAATGCATAATATGTGGGGGGTGGGGGATCACTGTGCCTGATTGCTGCTGCTGTGGGGAGAAAAAAAAATCTCTTTTGAAATAAATTGAAGGACAGTGTCATGCAAGACTCTGTGTGTGTGTGTGTGTGTGTGTGTGTGTGTGTGTGTGCCTGACCTGTCTGTGTGATAATGCTGTAACCCCCATCTCTGTCAGGATATAATGTGTACCACAGTAACGGCTCAGCAAAGTGTAGTAAAGTAAAGCATATTTATAAAAACAAGCTATATAAACAATGATAAATGCATTGGAAAGCTAACCATTCTGTGCAAATTTATTGTGTCAAACTTTTCTATAAGGAGTGTTTCAGGTCTCTACTTTGTTGCATGGGGTGTGTTCAGTCTATGAATACAGGGGTGAAGCTATATGTTTAATAGAATTGTGTAATAAAATGATTTGTAGATGATGATTCTCATAATAAAAGTTTAATAAAAGCTGGGTTTGTGTTTGTGTTTCGTTCTGCGTTGTATGCTTTCTGTCCTGCTATGCTGGTTTGTCAGTATTAAAGCCCTCCTCTGTGCTCTCCTTGCTGTTCCGAGGGCATCAAGGGAGCACTGGGCATGCTGGGCATGTGATAGCATTGTCATGACTGGGTGTCCTGCTTGAACAGGTCAGCTACTCGAGGAGTAAGTGTGTCGTTCCAGCACCGTGGAATTGCACAGTAGAGATGCAGCCAGTTATTCCAATGCAATGACGTGGTTATGCATTCCCTGTATTGCAAAGCGCTACCGCACAATGGACTCCAGCTGTCCTTATTAACCTGCCTGCCTGCCTGACCCCCTGTTTCAGTAAAGAAAGAAGGCAGCTCTGCAGTGTTTCTCAATCTGAGGAAGGGAAATGTATTGGAGACGATTGCGAAGCTCCACTTTGCAATGATGAGGAGCGCCGTGAAAATAGTTCCGAAGCTAATTCCAGGTCCCACCCCCACTGAGACCATGTCTGCAGCAACTACACGTGAAACAGCAGCGAGAGAGTCGGTCTCGCTCTCAGAGCGTCGTGACAAAGCATTCTGAACGTTTAAAACACAACCGCTTCTCCAGAAACACGTGCGGTGCTGCTGTTTGGAGTTCATGACTTCTACACTGATGTGTTTGTAAGGGTGCGGTGGCTGCCTCTAATCAATCTCATTGACAGGATGCTTTCTCTTGCACTCTTTGTATGACAGACAAAGCAAAGAGTGTGCGAGGTGCATTAGAGGCAGCCACCGAACACTCAGTCATACGTGAAGGGTATGCAGTTAAACTTGTGTAATATCTATCCAGTGTGTTCTGTGGTGAGGTTGAGGCAGAGGACAGCGATGGAAGTCCCATTGCTGTGAGGCTCTCTGTGAAGCATGTGCGTCAGCCAGCCAGCCGGCCCCTGCCTGCTCCGGTAATTTAGTTTAAACACAGCTTTCCAGAGATCTCTACATCCCGTGGAAATGACAGAGGGAGAGGAGCCAGCTTGGATGATGAGAAAATGAGGAGCTGGCAGGGGGAATCGGGATCATTTCAAGGAGGCGCTGAGGCATGAGTGGGCACGTGTTCGGAGGGATAGAAGTACAGAGCGAGCCTCTTTATCCGCAGCTGTCTGTCCTGCACACGCCCCCTGCAGGACATGCGTTGCAGTGACTCCACCCAGAAGATTACTATGTGGTTATGCAGCTCCTCCTCTTCAGTAATGACTGTCGTGTTCCTGTGTGTGATTCACTGGCCCCGGGGTGTTCTTGAATAGTAATCGTTTGGACTTGACAAACCTGGAAGTTTACACAGGATTCTGATCGGGTCAGAACTGTAGATGTGTTGTATTTGCTATGCGTGTTTCTGAGTGTTTGTTGGCTACCTGTATTCAGGTTGAGAGTGGATTTCATTCTGGCGCAGTCCTTGCCTGTCAGGCCTGTGATTGAAGCATGCAAGAGAAAGTGGTCATGCTGGTTCAAGACCTGATTCATGGGAGGAACCAAAAACAGTCAATTCTACCCTGTGTTGCATTGCGTCCAGCTTAAGAGTTAATAGTAAGAATTTGTTCCATAGTTCTCATCTTACTATATATATATATATATATATATATATATATATATATATATATATTATTTGTTCATTTCTGGTCAGTAAAAGGAAATGACTTGCAAGGATTTATGTACTGCTGAAAGTGCCTGTGATTGAAAGAGGTTGCTGAGGAATTCTGTCCTGCATGTTTCACAGTGAAGGACTGCGCTCGTATCTGTGCTGTCTCCTGCAGCCTCTCTGAAGTTGTTTTGAGCAGTTATTCACATGTCCTGCGTGTTTCACAGTGAAGGACTGCGCTCGTATCTGTGCTGTCTCCTGCAGCCTCTCTGAAGTTGTTGTGAATGCTGCTGGTACGTGGTGTCACATTCAAATCAAGCATTTCAGGGATTATCACAGCCTGGGTCCCAGTGTGAAAGTAAGGCAGTTCCCTGGCAGGACTTTGATCTTGTGAAACCGACACACAGAGCAGTGCCTTGCATAATGCATGTATGAACCAGCACAGTGGATGTTTGTAATAGAACGGCACTCTGTACGTTTCACAATCCCATTTCAAACACATATAAAAGAGATTACTGTCATAGAAGGCGCACTGTATTACATGCATATGTGGTTTGTGTGCGTGTTTGTGGTTTATTTTTTAGATGTAGCTCGCCAGCCCAGATTGAGTGGCAGCTTCAAGGCACAGCAGACGGCAGAGTTTGCCCTCAACACCTGGTACATGGTGCCAACTGGCTTATCCGCATCGGTGCCAGCGCTTTAATATCGTCGACATGTGTGAGAATCAGCAACAGCTGTCAGTGGTGTGGATGTTTGCTGACATCATAGCAATATGTAAGTGACCATACATCTCATTTCTGTATTCTGTTACAGTGAATTTGTTGTTTTGCTGTCATTCAATTCCTGCATTCTTATCGGTCAACATTCAATTCATTTATAGATTTGAAAGAAACCCCCCTTCTGGAGGCCGGGGATGAATCTTTACAGCTCAACAGGAGGCTGCTGGCGTGGATATGGTGGCTGCTGCCAATAACACCATGCGTTTGAGGGAGAGTCAGAGCTCAGTCATCCAAGATAATGAAATATTTCACAATGTAAATAGTGTCAGTCTAGCAACAAGTGACCATGTCCTGAAGTGAAAGCAGCGGACAGTGAAGCCGGTGTCAGGGTGCCTTTTGAACAGAATAACGATGGGGTGAAGGAGGTGAGGCACCAGTATGCACACGCAAGTCATTTCTGCACTCCTTACAATACTGCAATGCAAATGTATACTGCTGTAATAGCTAACAATATGCAGCACACTGATATCTTCACATTGCGTGATCTGTGATATTGTTTTTCTTTCTTCAGAGAATAATGGAGCTTGAGGCCAGTATCCCTCTACATGATTGCATATACATGGATGAGGCTGGCTTCAATTTGAACACAGTGAGTTGATCACAGTTGATGTACCCGGTCAACGAGGAGGAAATATTAGCATGGGTGCTGCTATTATTATTAGTTTATTTAGCAGAAGCCTTTATCCAAGGCGACTTACAGAGACTAGGGTGTGTGAACCCATCAGCTGCAGAGTCACTTACAACTATGTCTCACCCGAAAGATGGAGCACAAGGAGGTTAAGTGACTTGCTCAGGGTCACACAATGAGTCAGTGGTTGAGGTGGGATTTGAACCGGGGACCTCCTGGTTACAAGCCCCTTTTCTTTAACCACTGGACCACACTGCCTCCTATCTCCAGGAATGGTGTTGTTTCCCACATCCCCACACAACACAGCACGCCTGCTTGCGTTTAGATACGATGTATGGTAGTCTTGTACCCCTAGAGGAGAGAGGACTGGAGGGGCCACAGTTGACACACTTTGTTGTAATATGGGACAATGTTAGCTTCCCCCACTCTGCTCTTGTTAGGGAGTGGTTCGAAGCTCATCCACGTCTCTCAATGGTGTTCCTCCCTCCATACTCTCCGTTCCTGAACCCCAGAAAGGGTTAAACATGCTGTATTGATGATCGTATTTATTGTACCGTTGTGAAATGGCTGATCATGTGAGCTTTTCATTAGATGACAGACTGTATTGTTTTGATGTACTTATTTAATTTTGTGACATATTTGATATTTTGAGAGCATTAGAGCAATTTGCAAATGAAATGTGTTATTTTGCAAACTATGTTTCAGTTTTAACTGTTTTGAGGATGAAGCCCAATGTTTCATGAAATGTATGTAAGCGATTTGGAAATGCTGTAGAGGAGAACCGGCTGGCTCTTCATTTCATGCTTTAATAAAGACTCCAGGCTTCAGCTCTCGTGCTGTAAGCAATGTGTCACTGTCCAGCAGACAAGAGTTTAATATCTAACCACTAGAACGGAGCAGGAGAGAAGGGGAGAGAGCGGCTCTGTGTTTACACACAGTAATTGCTGCAGCTGATTGATGACAGAGACAGAGAGATATTATCAAGGTTTCCACAACACCCCTTAGAAAAGTTCACCGCAGTGCATTTGCAAAGTAATTCATTTTGCTGTTTCTCATGGTTATACTATGTGTTTCCCATGGTCTGCAATGCTTTTTTGATATGCTTCCCTATGCTTTACCAGGCTTGCAGCGCATATTTGAAGATATAATATTTAACATTAATACCTCAATGTGTGTGTGTGTGTGTGACTCTGTGTCTGTTATTATTTATTATTATTTATTTCTTAGCAGACGCCCTTATCCAGGGGGACTTACAATTACCCATTTATACAGTTGTGTTTTTACTGCAGCAATCTAGGTAAAGTACCTTGCTCAAGGGTACAGCAGCAGTGTCCCCCACCTGGGATTGAACCCACGACCCTCCGGTCAAGAGTCCAGAGCTCTAATCACTACTCTGTGCGTGCGTGCGTGCGTGCGGGCGGGCGGGCGTGCATGCAGCGGGGCTACACTGTGTCTCACACTCTCATTAGCACCTCGATGCTGTGAGAGCGAAGAGTGGAAGCTTTCTATTTTTGAGTCTGCTGTTTTGAAAGCGGCTTGCATGTCCTCTCGGTCTCTTTCTCATGGGGAGCGGTGATCCCCACACGTTCTGTTGCAGCACGTTATGATGATACAACCTTTCCTTTGTATCGAAGTTTCATGTGATAATCCCAAGACTTTACAGAACTATCCCTTAGAAAAGTTTACTCCTTATTAAAAGTATAGCAACCTGTAATCAAGCACAGTGAAAGCAGGGAAATGCAGAGAGTAACCATGAGAAAACTGTAAAATTACTGAGGTAAACTTTCAAACAGGCCGCTGTGATGACACCCTTTCCCTTTGTATCGAAGACATTTAAAACTACCCACAGTTACAAAACACACAAGCAGTTTCTCATGTCAGGATTCAGATTCAGTCAGGGTCAGGGTCTGGGTTTGGTCAGGGTCAGGGTCAGGGTCATGGTTCAGGTTAGTCCCAGGCTGACAGTATACAGCCTGCCAGGGACTTTCTCTATTACTCTGTTCCTGTCTCGAGCTCCTGTCGTTCCAGGGTTAGGGTTAGGTTGGGGTCAGGGTCAGGGTTAGGGTCAGGGTCAGGGTCAGGGTTCGGTTAGGGTTCAGGTTAGTCCCAGGCTGATAGTATACAGCCTGCCAGGGACTTTCTCTAATACTCTGTTCCTGTCTCGAGCTCCTGTCGTTCCAGGGTTAGGGTTAGGTTAGGGTCAGGGTCAGGGTCAGGGTTCGGTTAGGGTTCAGGTTAGTCCCAGGCTGATAGTATACAGCCTGCCAGGGACTTTCTCTATTACTCTGTTCCTGTCTCGAGCTCCTGTCGTTGCAGGTAGTGAGAGAGATTCCTCGAGGAGTCCTCCAGTGAACGTGAGGGTATTAATTGAAGCTGTAGTTATACAGTGTAACCCAGAGGCGGCCCAGCGTTAGTGGAGCCCCCCACTCACTCCCTGCCATTCATCCAATTAGAGCCCTTTCAATCCAGCGGAGGCTGGCTGGAGAGTCTCTCATTGAAACTGATCTCTCTCTCTCTCTCCCTGTTATTCACACAAGCAGCTAGCTGGGGGGAGCCCTGCAGAGCTCTGATAAGGACCCTTCCCACTTCAGAGTCGTAATGAATCTGCAACGAGAGCAAGAGTGAGGGAAAGGGAAGAGAGAGAGACAATCCCAGGCTGGTGCAGGCCTGCTTGGAGCTCCAGGGCTGGATAATCATCTGAGAGATAACAGCCTGACTCTGGAGAGATCTTCTAATACCTGTGAGTGTATGCTGTCCTTCACAGCTCAGCAATCACCAGCCCCCCTCCCCCTCTCTCTCTCTCTCCCCTCTCTTCTCTCTCTCTCTCTCTCTCTCTCTCTCTCTCTCTCTCCCTCTCTCTCTCTCTCCTCTCTCTCTCTCTCTCTCTCTCTCTCTCCTCCTCTCTCCCCTCTCTCTCTCTCTCTCTCTCTCCCCCTCTCTCTCTCTCCTCTCTCTCTCCCCCTCTCTCTCTCTCTCTCCCCCTCTCTCGCTCTCTCTCCCCCTCTCTCTCTCTCTCCTCACTCTCCTCATTGTAATATCACAGTGACGTGTAATGAAAGCATGGTAAAGCACAGACAGGGATAAGAAGAACATAAGAAAGTTTACAAACGAGAGGAGGCCACAGTGCAGAGAGGATGCATGGTAAACTATGCATAGATGCAGAGCGAAACTACGGGAAAAGCAGCAAAATGCCAATCTGTCATTTAAAGATGTGTTTAAATGTTTAGCAATGAAGGCTCTGTCTACCAGTTTATAACCCTGTGAAGCTCTGATGAAGACACTAACTCGGGAGACGACCTCGTCTGTGTGGTGAGTCTTCACCTGTAGGTACTGACCGCTGCGTTGGGCATTAATGCTTCAGTAATGCTTCTGTGATCAGGGTATTCTCAATGGTTCACTGCTCCACTCTAGCCTCGCCCTGACCTGCAGTGCATGTGTTGCAGCGTGACAGGGCGGTCAGCGGTCAGGCAGGCCAGCAGGACTCACACAAACACAAACGTCTTGTTGTTACCAGGTGTGTAAGCTCTTGTAGCAGCAGCTACTGTCCTCTCCCCACGAGTCCCTGCTCTGAACTGACTGTCACAGTCAGTATGTGCTTGTGTATGTGGCCAGGCTGCACTGGCCAGGTTCAATCGGCAATCTATCACCCAATCTAGCCTGGCCCGCAAGGCAGATCTCAGTGGACATGCGCACACTGACAGATAAGCAGGCAGATCTCAGTGGACATGCGCACACTGACAGATAAACAGGCAGATCTCAGTGGACATGCGCACACTGACAGATAAGCAGGCAGATCTCAGTGGACATGCGCACACTGACAGATAAGCAGGCAGATCTCAGTGGACATGCGCACACTGACAGATAAGCAGGCAGATCTCAGTGGACATGCGCACACTGACAGATAAACAGGCAGATCTCAGTGGACATGCGCACACTGACAGATAAACAGGCAGATCTCAGTGGACATGCGCACACTGACAGATAAGCAGGCAGATCTCAGTGGACATGCGCACACTGACAGATAAACAGGCAGATCTCAGTGGACATGCGCACACTGACAGATAAACAGGCAGATCTCAGTGGACATGCGCACACTGACAGATAAGCAGGCAGATCTCAGTGGACATGCGCACACTGACAGATAAGCAGGCAGATCTCAGTGGACATGTGCACACTGACAGATAAACAGGCAGATCTCAGTGGACATGCACACACTGACAGATAAGCAGGCAGATCTCAGACCTAGTCGTTTTCTCGAGTGCCCAGATTTTAGCAGAGACAGGGCTGCCACCTGGCCCCTGACGCTGGCCTGCCTGCCACTCCAAGGCTCTGTGGATGTTTTAATGAATGATTCCAGACTGTTTCCTCTCGGGTCGCTCTCTCCTGCGGCCTCGACAGAACAGCAGCACCTGGAGCCTGGGGAGGTGGGGAGGGGGGAGGTGGGGAGGTGGGGAGGGAGGGAGGTGGGGAGGGAGGGAGGGAGGGGGGGAGGGGGGGCGGGCTTCTTCCCAGCTGCTATTCAACACGTCTTTATTACCTGAACGGATGTGAATTGACACCCCTGAGACAATCTGGCAAACAGGATGCTCCTGCACTGCATGAATACATGAATAAACGTGTTTTCGTGTCCCCTTAGGATGGCGGATTCAATATCATTAACATGCAAGAATAATAATTCAGAACAGGCCAGGATATCGGGTAACACACATTGATTTTGCATGGCGTCAATACGTTTTTGAATTGATCAGCAGTTTTTCCACATTTATTGAAGTTCGGGTTCATGTTGATAAACGGTCAATAGAAATGCACGAATGAGATTCAGGTGCAATGTCTTTCAGCCTTTCTCCTCCCCCACACTCCCTCCCTCTCCCCCTCTGTATTCCAGACCCAGCTTCTCTCAGTGTGTGTGGAAGGAGTCACCCCCTCTCCTCCACCCCATTGGTATTCCAGGACTGTCCTGCAGCGCTGAATCACAGAGCCCTGGACGGAATGCTAACGATCCTGGGAATAGCCTGGCTGGCTGGGAAAGCCGCCTCAACCCTCCCTCCTTCCCTCTCTTTACTCCTCCCTCTCTATCCACACCTCTCACTCCTCCATCTTTCTACATCTCTCCCTCTCCCTCTCTCCTCTATTTCACTGGGCTGGCAGGTGAATGCTTTTTAGCTCATAATGAAGAGAGGCAGATTTATAAACTCATAACTAGACTAGATGGAAGTGTGTTCTATACATGCTTCACTCTGAGGATCCGCATGTGTTTGACCTTTAGATTGAGAACGAGGAGAACGCACCATGGAGACCCCGGCCTCTGAGAACACGCATGAAGTGCGGAGGGGGTCTTCTGAATGTCTGGCCCTCTCATGAAAGCTAAGAGTCTTGGCTGCCTTAGGAGAAGCTGCACAGACCTCTTTGAAGCGCTCAATAGATTCAGAAGTCTTTGATATTAAAAGTCAGACCAGCCCACTGCACATGTGATCTGGCTTTTCATCTGCTTCTCTCTCTGTCTGTCTGTCAATATGCTGTTTCTGTCTGTCTGTCTGTCAATATGCTGTTTCTGTCTGTCTGTCTGTCAATATGCTGTTTCTGTCTGTCTGTCTGTCAATATGCTGTTTCTGTCTGTCTGTCTGTCAATATGCTGTTTCTGTCTGTCTGTCTGTCAATATGCTGTTTCTGTCTGTCTGTCTGTCAATATGCTGTTTCTGTCTGTTTCTCTAGTTAGATTTTGTTTATTTTTGTTTGTATAAATAAAAGTGCACGCAATTGCTGAAGTGCTATTCTGGTGTCTGGGTCTGTGTTTTTAAATGGCAAAACGAACCTCAGCCGCGAGGCTGTGTTACAATAGATAAACAGCTAGATAAAGATAAAGCTCTCTGACTGTCTGTCGTATGCAGGGGCGCTGGAAGTAGGGGTGCTGGAGGTGTGGCAGCACCCCCTGGCTTGGCATGGCTTCCATCATATACAGGGGTTACAGTTTTGTTCAATGGCTTCATTTAAAAATGTTTCCAGTGCCACGGATCGTATGGGAGATGTTTGTTTGAGTGTATAAACTACAGGAGACATGGCAGTTGTATTCTCTGTCCTAAGCTGTAAGTTCACGAGGCTGCATGTCATGCACAGGTGATTCTGAGATGAGCTGGAGTAAGAGCTGGACTCACTCCAGGCACCGTCAGGGCAGCTTCCCTGCTGCTGCTGCTGCACAATGCAATCCCACATAATGGATGCTTCGCTGCTTCCAGTTCATATACTGTATATATTAAACACATGGAGAGAATCTGCTGTCATGACATCGTTACCCAGGGCTGCTGATCATTAGCAAGCCTGGTGTCCTCCTGCAGCTTCACTGCCGTGTCTAAATAAGAGATCCTCTCCTGGGAAGAGCTACGGTATCAAACAGCCTCCTCTCCCTTTCTCTCCATCCCATCTCTCTCTTCCTCCATCCCTCTCTTGCCTGCTCAATCTCTCTTTCCTACAGTAACTCTCAAAACGAAATATTTTGAAGGTCATTTCCATTAAAACATTCTCTCTCCCCATCTCCCCCTCTCTCTCTCTCTCTCTCTCTCACCCACACACAGGTTTCTTCTTCTATGGCAATAGAAGCCTGAAGATATTTTATATGCTCAACGGTACTTATTATATAAGAACTGTCCTGATCAACAATTACATTACCTGTATTCCAAATTGTAATTAAATCAAATAAACCCAGCGCACGGTTCATTCAACATCCCCTCGATGATTTCTCTATGTGTTTACTGTATCAGCTCTTGCATATCTCCGCCTCCCTGCCCCTTAGTCGTCCTTGACTCTCTCTCTCTCTCTGCCTCCCCTCTTTCCCTTCAAAGCTACAGGATGGTTGCAAGCTTTGTGTTGCTGTGGGCTGGTCACGGGTTCTCCTGTGTGTATTTCAGAAGGCGAGGAGCCCGTATCGTGCCGCTTTGTGGTATTGAGTGCGCGGTGCCGCTTGCACGCTGTTGGTTGTCCAGCGCCGCTTCGAAGCGCTTTATAGATTGGCAGCGAGTCGCTGTACAAGCGGAATACCAATCGCTTCATTACTGCTGGTCTGCGGGACAGGGGGCTTACACCGGCTCGTGTTGAATAATATTTACAATCATAATAATAACAATCCCATCACCTGGAAACCTGCTTTTTGACTTTACCGCCGCTCTGCGCTCATCTCACCTGAGTGTCCCGGGAAAGAAGCGTGCTTCTTGGGGATAAGGAAAGCAAGCCCCGCGTTCTGAAAAGGTAAGCAAAATATATTGCCCGGTGGCGGCATTGTTTTAACCCGTCCGCTGCCTTGCTGCTGTGTGGAGAAAATCAGAATAAAAACAAGCAGCGGTGCCCAACCTGCAAACCTCAGTGCGAGCGCAATGAAAAGTGAAAAGCAAGCCAGCGGCTTCGCTGTTAAATACAGTGTGTTTGTCATCCAAAGAAACCAAACGGGGTGTTATCGCCTGTGTGTGTATTTACAGATGCCTACATGCATGCATACATGCATGCGTACATACATGCGTACATACATACATACATACATACATACATGCATGCATGCATACATGAATACATTCATACATACAGTCTAGTGGTTTATCAAATGTGAATGTCGTGTGTTTATTATGGAGATTTAATTAGGTCATTTTATTATTGTTGTTGTTATTATTGTTGTTATTATTATTAGTATATGGCAATAATAATAATAATAATAATAATAATAATAATGTGTGATTTATTGGTCGCTCGCTCGTTTTTCTCTCGGATGGAACATGAGAAGTTGTAACCAGCTCAGATCCGAGCGGAGCGCTCCCTGTTATTTTAGGGTTCATGCATTCAAACACTTGTCCACATTAAGCGTGCTCACCGAGTGCTGGCGGGTCTGTCCTCTGTATGGAGCAGCTGAGCTTGGACCTCAGATTGCTACATCATCATTTCAGCGAGTAACCCAAGTCACAAATGCAATAGAAAAAGCGTGAGCAGCGGCTGTCTGGCGAAGGTAAATGGAGTTTGGAAAAGCCAGATCTGTGTTAACATGAAGTGTGATGCTAATGTCTTCCACAGTTTATAATAATGTCTCTGCTAATGTCTTCCACAGTTTATAATAATGTCTCTGCTAATGTCTTCCACAGTTTATAATAATGTCTCTGCTAATGTCTTCCACAGTTTATAATAATGTCTCTGCTAATGTCTTCCACAGTTTATAATAATGTCTCTGCTAATGTCTTCCACAGTTTATAATAATGTCTCTGCTAATGTCTTCCACAGTTTATAATAATGTCTCTGCTAATGTCTTCCACAGTTTATAATAATGTCTCAGCTAATGTCTTCCACAGTTTATAATAATGTCTCTGCTAATGTCTTCCACAGTTTATAATAATGTCTCTGCTAATGTCTTCCACAGTTTATAATAATGTCTTAAGAAATCCCAAGTGTTTGAGCTGCTTATATTTTAAACACAGAGGAATCAGGCTGTGTGCCCCACGATGCTGTATAAGGTGTTATTACAGCAGGACCTGCATGAAGCTGCTGTCACGGAAAGCATTGCACGTGTGTGAGCCATTATTATTATTATTATTATTATTATTATTATTATTATTATTATTATTATTATTAGTATTATTATTAGTATTATTACTATTAGTATTAGTATTATTAACATTAGCGATGGCAGAATTAGCCATGCTGAAGCTTGTCTGCTTGACCTCATTTCTGTTGGTAGTAACTGAAGTGACGGGCGGTGCTTCTTGCATTTATCTGAAGATATTGAACCCGAGTCCTGTCAGGAGCTGGTCTCCGGTGACTGGGGGTTGAGTGTGTGTTCATGTTAACAGATTAGCGGTGTGTGCTGTAACTGCTGCTGCTGCTCCCTGTCATTTCTTTACCTCTGCTTGTGTGAAGTCGTGCAGCGCTCTGGAAGCGTTCACTGGGAGAGCAGGGCTCGAGCGACACTGTGAAGCGCTTCATCACAAAGCGCTGCTTTCAGAACAGGCGGCGCCTCTCAGAGGTGCTTTATTCACCGTTCCATTACTGAATGATAACGCAACGGCTCACCTCCATGCAAAGCAATGGGAGAGCCCGGTCCGGTTCCTGTACTGCAGTGTTTAATACAGGCCAGGTGGTAGTCTGTGAATTTAATCCAGCTTCTATAATACACTGTGCAGAGTGAGCTGGTGAAGACGCATACAAGCTAAGTGAGAAAGAAGTTGCTAGGTGACTGTAACCTTTGCAAAGTGTTTAATTACCTCTCATTACACAGAACAGACAGCAGGCTCTGTGTTCAGGGGAGGACACGGCCCTGCATTGCTCTGCAGTTTTCTTTCTTTGCTTCGTTCTTTTGCTCGCTCTTTCTCGCTATTTCGTTTGTTTCTTTTGAATTGTTACTGTAGCACTATATTCTCTCCTTCCTATTGCAAACTCATCGAATCACTTCCTGGTTAAGCTCTGATTGGTCGGGTCCCTGCTGAGTTTCCCAGTCTTCCCAGTGCTGCGGGCTCTGTCTTCACGATGGCTGTACACAGTAAGGGAAGGTGAGGTCCAATCATGTGTATACAAGTCCGTGCTTCCTCGCTGTGGCGGCTCTGCTCTGTAAATCTCCCCTGTCCGGTACTCGCTGGTGCAGTCCCAATGAAGCAGCACCTTTTAGTTTTAGTTGCCCCTCTGTTATGAAGACTGCAGGGTCCCTAATCTTCAGAGCGAAGCGCAATCACAGCTTAACAGCACCGAGCCACGCCCCCAGCTTCCCCGAGCACGACAGCTCGTTAATGAGCAGTAATGAGTGGGTGTAATGAGCCGTTCTAGGTGAACGTCGCTGATGATTAAAATGGGCATATGGTTTCTCTGCAGGTCAGATGATATTAGAAAGTGACTGCTGCTGTGTGATGAGCAGTTTGAAGGGTCGGGAACCTGGAGGTGGGCGGGTGGGCGGGAACCTGGAGGCGGGCGGGCGGGCGGGAACCTGGAGGCGGGCGGGCGGCGGGCAGGCGGGCGGGAACCTGGAGGTGGGCGGGCGGGCGGGCGGGCGGGAACCTGGAGGCGGGCGGGCGGGCGGGCGGGCGGGCGGGAACCTGGAGGCGGGCGGGCGGGCGGGCGGGAACCTGGAGGCGGGCGGGCGGGAACCTGGAGGCGGGCGGGCGGAGCGGGCGGGCGGGCGGGAACCTGGAGGTGGGTGGGAACCTGGACGCTGGTGGGCGGGCGGGCGGAGAAAGTCACAAGGCGTTTCAGGAGCAATCCCACAGTTACCAGCCTCCCTGCGATGCAGGTGCTGAAGTGTCTCAGTATGTGTGAGTGAAGAGGCCGTGTTCGTTCTCTACCGTTGCTTCCAGCCTCCCCACGATGCAGGTGCTGAAGTGTCTCAGTATGTGTGAGTGAAGAGGCCGTGTTCGTTCTCTACCGTTGCTTCCAGCCTCCCCGCGATGCAGGTGCTGAAGTGTCTCAGTATGTGTGAGTGAAGAGGCCGTGTTCGTTCTCTACCGTTGCTTCTGGCTGAATACTGAAAACTCCATTGCTGGGTTCCAGTAACCATGGCAATCACAGAACCAGTGTCTGTCACTCAATCTACTCTCAGGAACATGAGATTGGGAGGCATTCGAGATCGTATGGAAATAAGCGCTGATCTCGCTGCTCTGTGGGGTTGCAGCTCTGTAATATTGACATGCACAAGTTGTCCAAAGCCATAATCTCTGCAAACAATAGAAAGTGCCCTTTTAATAGTTACCCACTGTAAAACCCAGCAAAGTGAAATACAGCACAGTGAAATCATGGTAAAGCATAGGGAAGCATTGTAAAGCACAGAGAGGTCTGGTAAAGCACAGGGAAGCATTGTAAAGCACAGGGAGGTCTGGTAAAGCATAGGGAAGCATTGTAAAGCACAGAGAGGTGTGGTAAAGCATAGGGAAGCATTGTAAAGCACAGAGAGGTGTGGTAAAGCATAGGGAAGCATTGTAAAGCACAGAGAGGTCTGGTCTGGTAAAGCATAGGGAAGCATTGTAAAGCACAGAGAGGTCTGGTAAAGCATAGGGAAGCATTGTAAAGCACAGAGAGGTCTGGTAAAGCATAGGGAAGCATTGTAAAGCACAGAGAGGTCTGGTAAAGCATAGGGAAACATTGTAAAGCACAGAGAGGTCTGGTAAAGCATAGGGAAGCATTGTAAAGCACAGAGAGGTCTGGTAAAGCATAGGGAAGCATTGTAAAGCACAGAGAGGTCTGGTAAAGCATAGGGAAACATTGTAAAGCACAGAGAGGTCTGGTAAAGCATAGGGAAGCATTGTAAAGCACAGAGAGGTCTGGTAAAGCATAGGGAAGCATTGTAAAGAACAGAGAGGTCTGGTCTGGTAAAGCATAGGGAAGCATTGTAAAGCACAGTGAAATCATGGTAAAGCACATGCAAGCATTGTAAAGCACAGAGAGGTATGGTTAAGCACAGGGAAGCATTGTAAAGCACAGAGAGGTATGGTCAAGCACAGGCAAGCATTGTAAAGCACAGAGAGGTCTGGTAAACCTTGACAAACTATTGTAAATGCATGATTACTATTGTAATCATGGGAAAACTGCAGAATTACCACAATAAACTCGCAATAAACACTCGCAAGTGTAGTGCGGATAGGGAATGGGGTACCAAGGGAACCTAAAAAATTGGTTACTGAGACCCTTTTAGACTTGACAGAGTTTTGTGATCAATCAGCTGCTGAGTGCTGGCGGGCGAATGGCCTCCTCTCGTTGGTAAGTATTCTTCTGTTCTTTGGCTCTCCAGCAGTGAATCTGGGTGCTAATGAGACCGTGTCTCAGGAGGAATGACCTTGCACTGCCAGCGCAGTCAGCCCCCGGGCAGCCACCACCTCCAATACAAATACAGCAGCTTTAATTACTTCATGGGTTCCGCCCAGAGCTGCCTTTGTAGATTCAGCTCCTCAGAGATTCCCTTAATTGGACTTAAAACCTGCAGAATCTCATTTCCTAGGAGTAAAACACGCACACAAGCACGCACACACACACAAAGACACACACACACACACAGACACACACACGCACACAGTCGCACGCACACACACACGCACACACACACACACACAGACACGCATGGACGTTGCACACACACACACACACACAGACACAGACACGCATGGACGTTACACACACACACACACACACACACACACACACACACACACACACACGCATGGACGTTGCACACACACACACACACACACACACACACACACGGACGTTACATACACACACACATAGACACACACACACAAAGCATTGCAAACTGAAACAAAAATACCACACAAATGTACTTTATTAAACTTCAGGGCTTATTCAATTGAAAGTTTAAACATTTAAGAATTGAAATGTTAACATACGATGGCCAGGTCTCTCTGTTTCATAGCGCTGCATTCCCCTAAAGCAGGTCACACCCTCCCTTTGAATCCTCTTCACTGGGTTACTTTCCTCTTCCTGCTGCTGTGACCTGGTTCTCAGGCAACATGACAGTCCCAGGGGGAGAGCAGGGGAAGAGAAGGATCCCTACCCAGGCAACAAGCACCTAGCTGGGGCCCAGGCAGCAGCTCCACCGGCCCCTGTCCACAGAGCAGCCGGGTGTCTGGGGGGTCACGTGCTACGCTGTGTTCCTGCCTCAGCCTGCTTGTTGTTGAGTTGAAGCTGCTTTTTATATAGCCTGGGTATGCCAATGGGGTTCTCAGGGCTTGGCTCTGATTGTATCTCCGTGTGCCTTTCGCTCCATTTCATTCCAGCACGGCAGGGCAGCTGCTAGTTATCGTGGTCCCTCCTCGAAAGAGAGTGTTCTTTATTTCAACAAGGTGCAAAATCAAGGCAGCGTTGTGTTCACCGTGTGGATCGTGACAGACAGGCAGGGAGGCAGGCAGGGAGGCAGGGAGGCAGGCACGGAGGCAGACAGGCAGGGAGGCAGGCAGACAGGGAGGCACGGAGACAGGGAGGCAGGGAGGCAGGGAGGCAGGGAGGCAGACAGGCAGGGAGGCAGGCAGACAGGGAGGCACGGAGACAGGCAGACACGGAGGCAGGGAGGCAGGGAGGCAGGGAGACAGGCAGGCAGACAGACAGGGAGGCAGACAGGCAGGCAGGGAGACGTTGCAACCCTTGTTTTATTGGAATGAGGTTGTGGTCGGGTTCATTGACTCTGTACTGTGTTGAATGGAGATTGCTGTGTCTGTCTAAGTTAATGCACACGGATACCATTCCAAAAGTTTACAATAGTAAAAGCACAGCAAAGTGTAACAAAGCACAGTGAAAGCATGGTCAAGCATAAGGTAAGCATTGTGAATCAGAGAGAGGTGTGGTAAAGCATATTCAAAAAATATAAACCATGGTAAACTGCAAAAATACTGTGCACATTTCCCATGGTAACTGTGGAAGAATGCAGCTGGCACACAGCCCGCCCGCAGCCTGCGTCGGTGTATCAAATCAAAGTGACTGTGTAACAGTAGCTCAGTTCATTGCCCATCAATAATGTATGCGCTGCCCACTCAATACCAGCCGTTCTCCTACAAGCCTCCTCGAGAAGGTCAACAGGCAGAAGTGACTCTCCATCGATGGAGGTCGTTGGCCAGGGCTGGCTTGTGTTTCAGATGGTTATAAAGCACGCTCGGACTGTGAGGGGAATCCATGCTGCAGATCCCTCCATGCATAATTAAAACCAAACAGAGACCCAAGCTGTTTGAGGGGTCGCACACATCTGTGTTTTAAAAGTCTTAAGGATTCACAGAGCTCCAGCTCTGTGGTTATTCTGGGAGCTTCATGAAAAGTCTCATGCACTGATGAGGTCCATCCGCCCTGTGTGTGTGTCTGTGTGTGTGTCTGTGTGTCTGCCTGTCTGTGTGTCTGCCTGTCTGTGTGTCTGCCTGTCTGCCTGTCTGTGTGTCTGCCTGTCTGCCTGTCTGTGTGTCTGCCTGTCTGTGTGTCTGTGTGTCTGTGTGTCTGCACAAAATAGTAGGAGGGCAACGCAAAGCAAACAGGAGCGATAAACATGAAGCTACGTGATCCTCAGGTTGTTTGGTAAAGAGCAGTTTGTGAATGAGAGGAGGCCGTTGAGATCCTCACAGCTGGGCTGGTTCCTGGCAGCTGATTGATCTCACAGCTTTGTCAAGTCGTGATTTCAGCATCAGCTACGTGCCTCATTAACCCTTTCCATTGTGCTTTACGATTACAACTCCTGTTTTGTCATGTTCTTCCATAAAAATCAATTGTGCCCATACTGATTTGAAATACACATTGATTCGAGAATCTTTTCCCAGATAGTTTGTCTGTCGAACAAGGAGAATAACATCAATTCAATATTTGTCATTTCTGGTTTAATCTTGGAATGGATTAGTGTTTTGTAAGAGGTCTTTTCTTATAGCATTCGAGAGGTGCCCCCCCCTCCATCATTTTAAAAGCAATTTGGCAGTGATCCGAGAATGCATGAGAGCGGGTCAGAGGAGCGCTGCTCTGGGGTAATTGCACACCTTGCTATCCAGGGCACCCTAATCTCTCCCGCGGAGAGCTGGGAAATGGAAAAGATGACCTCCGGCAGATAACAACAGCCTTGTAATTCCACTCAGTAATCTGTATTTAACCAGGGAAGCAGAGAGGAGACAGACGTGCAGAGTCTAACAAACCACAGAGAAGAGGGGACAGACATGCAGAGTCTAACAAACCACAGAGAGGGGACAGACATGCAGAGTAACAAACCACAGAGAGGGGACAGACATGCAGAGTAACAAACCACAGAGAGGGGACAGACATGCAGAGTCTAACAAACCACAGAGAGGGGACAGACGTGCAGAGTCTAACAAACCACAGAGAGGGACAGACATGCAGAGTAACAAACCACAGAGAGGGACAGACGTGCAGAGTAACAAACCACAGAGAGGGGAGGGACAGACATGCAGAGTAACAAACCACAGAGAGGGACAGACATGCAGAGTTTAACAAACCACAGAGAGGGACAGACATGCAGAGTCTAACAAACCACAGAGAGGGACAGACATGCAGAGTTTAACAAACCACAGAGAGGGGACAGACATGCAGAGTAACAAACCACAGAGAGGGGACAGACATGCAGAGTAACAAACCACAGAGAGGGACAGACATGCAGAGTCTAACAAACCACAGAGAGGGACAGACATGCAGAGTAACAAACCACAGAGAGGGGACAGACATGCAGAGTCTAACAAACCACAGAGAGGGACAGACATGCAGAGTCTAACAAACCACAGAGAAGAGGGGACAGACATGCAGAGTCTAACAAACCACAGAGAGGGGACAGACATGCAGAGTAACAAACCACAGAGAGGGGACAGACATGCAGAGTAACAAACCACAGAGAGGGGACAGACATGCAGAGTCTAACAAACCACAGAGAGGGGACAGACGTGCAGAGTCTAACAAACCCCATAGTGGGTCTGTGAGGCAGCCCCTGATATAGAAAGACCTTTAGCAGCTATTCAAGCTGAGGTCTTGGAGGATATCTGACTCTAGTTCTGAATAAATGAACAGGTGGAAGGTTGAGTCCATGGTATCTCCCCTCTCCCCATCTCTCTGCCTCCCTCTCCTCTCTTCCTCTGTCCTCTTCCCATCTCTCTCGCCCCCATCTCCCCATCTCTCTTCCCCTCACCTCTCTGTATGTCAGTGTGGTCCGCTATGCTCTGCTCTGCTCTGCTCTGCTCTGTTCTGCGCTGTGCTGTGTGAGTGATGTGTCCTGGGATTAGAGAGGAGTTTAATTCACAGCAGAGCCCAGCGTGGCTCTCGTCCCTTCATCGCCAATCACACTGGCTGCTCCAGCTCGACGGGGCTGCAGCGAGCGGGGCAGTAATTAAGAGAGATTGAATCTGATGAGCTCCATGTCTCTCCCTGTCTCTCTGTGTCTGTGTGTGTGTGTGTGTGTGTGTGGATCTGTGGAACAAGATTAGGAGGAGTCCGTATCAAGCTGCCCTCGTTTTGATGATAGTAGCTGTGCGTTAGTTCCAGTGGTTTTGTAGTTTAGCTGTGCATTAGTTCCAGTGGTTTTGCAGTGGAGCTGTGCATTAGTTCCAGTGGTTTTGTAGTTTAGCTGTGCATTAGTTCCAGTGGTTTGCAGTGGAGCTGTGCATTAGTTCCAGTGGTTTTGCAGTGGAGCTGTGCATTAGTTCCAGTGGTTTTGCAGTGGAGCTGTGCATTAGTTCCAGTGGTTTTGTAGTGGAGCTGTGCATTAGTTCCAGTGGTTTTGCAGTGGAGCTGTGCATTAGTTCCAGTGGTTTTGTAGTGGAGCTGTGCATTAGTTCCAGTGGTTTTGCAGTGGAGCTGTGCATTAGTTCCAGTGGTTTTGCAGTGGAGCTGTGCATTAGTTCCAGTGGTTTTGCAGTGGAGCTGTGCATTAGTTCCAGTGGTTTTGTAGTGGAGCTGTGCATTAGTTCCAGTGGTTTTGTAGCAGAGCTGTGCGTTAGTTCCAGTGGTTTTGCAGTGGAGCTGTGCATTAGTTCCAGTGGTTTTGCAGTGGAGCTGTGCGTTAGTTCCAGTGGTTTTGCAGTGGAGCTGCGCATTAGTTCCAGTGGTTTTGCAGTGGAGCTGTGCATTAGTTCCAGTGGTTTTGTAGTTTAGCTGTGCATTAGTTCCAGTGGTTTGCAGTGGAGCTGTGCATTAGTTCCAGTGGTTTTGTAGTTTAGCTGTGCATTAGTTCCAGTGGTTTTGCAGTGGAGCTGTGCATTAGTTCCAGTGGTTTTGCAGTGGAGCTGTGCATTAGTTCCAGTGGTTTTGTAGTGGAGCTGTGCATTAGTTCCAGTGGTTTTGCAGTGGAGCTGTGCATTAGTTCCAGTGGTTTTGTAGTTTAGCTGTGCATTAGTTCCAGTGGTTTTGTAGTGGAGCTGTGCATTAGTTCCAGTGGTTTTGCAGTGGAGCTGTGCATTAGTTCCAGTGGTTTTGTAGTGGAGCTGTGCATTAGTTCCAGTGGTTTTGTAGTTTAGCTGTGCATTAGTTCCAGTGGTTTTGCAGTGGAGCTGTGCATTAGTTCCAGTGGTTTTGCAGTGGAGCTGTGCGTTAGTTCCAGTGGTTTTGTAGTTTAGCTGTGCATTAGTTCCAGTGGTTTTGCAGTGGAGCTGTGCATTAGTTCCAGTGGTTTTGTAGTTTAGCTGTGCATTAGTTCCAGTGGTTTTGTAGTGGAGCTGTGCATTAGTTCCAGTGGTTTTGCAGTGGAGCTGTGCATTAGTTCCAGTGGTTTTGTAGTGGAGCTGTGCATTAGTTCCAGTGGTTTTGCAGTGGAGCTGTGCATTAGTTCCAGTGGTTTTGTAGTTTAGCTGTGCATTAGTTCCAGTGGTTTTGTAGTGGAGCTGTGCATTAGTTCCAGTGGTTTTGCAGTGGAGCTGTGCATTAGTTCCAGTGGTTTTGCAGTGGCTGTGCATTAATTCCAGTGGTTTTGTAGTGGAGCTGTGCATTAGTTCCAGTGGTTTTGTAGTGGAGCTGTGCGTTAGTTCCAGTGGTTTTGCAGTGGAGCTGTGCATTAGTTCCAGTGGTTTTGTAGTTTAGCTGTGCATTAGTTCCAGTGGTTTTGTAGTGGAGCTGTGTGTTAGTTCCAGTGGTTTTGCAGTGGAGCTGTGCATTAGTTCCAGTGGTTTTGTAGTGGAGCTGTGCGTTAGTTCCAGTGGTTTTGTAGTTTAGCTGTGCATTAGTTCCAGTGGTTTTGCAGTGGAGCTGTGCATTAGTTCCAGTGGTTTTGCAGTGGAGCTGTGCGTTAGTTCCAGTGGTTTTGTAGTTTAGCTGTGCATTAGTTCCAGTGGTTTTGCAGTGGAGCTGTGCATTAGTTCCAGTGGTTTTGTAGTTTAGCTGTGCATTAGTTCCAGTGGTTTGCAGTGGAGCTGTGCATTAGTTCCAGTGGTTTTGCAGTGGAGCTGTGCGTTAGTTCCAGTGGTTTTGCAGTGGAGCTGTGCATTAGTTCCAGTGGTTTTGCAGTGGAGCTGTGCGTTAGTTCCAGTGGTTTTGTAGTGGAGCTGTGCGTTAGTTCCAGTGGTTTTGCAGTGGAGCTGTGCATTAGTTCCAGTGGTTTTGTAGTTTAGCTGTGCATTAGTTCCAGTGGTTTTGTAGTGGAGCTGTGCGTTAGTTCCAGTGGTTTTGCAGTGGAGCTGTGCATTAGTTCCAGTGGTTTTGTAGTGGAGCTGTGCGTTAGTTCCAGTGGTTTTGCAGTGGAGCTGTGCATTAGTTCCAGTGGTTTTGTAGTTTAGCTGTGCATTAGTTCCAGTGGTTTTGTAGTGGAGCTGTGCATTAGTTCCAGTGGTTTTGCAGTGGAGCTGTGCATTAGTTCCAGTGGTTTTGCAGTGGCTGTGCATTAATTCCAGTGGTTTTGTAGTGGAGCTGTGCATTAGTTCCAGTGGTTTTGTAGTGGAGCTGTGCGTTAGTTCCAGTGGTTTTGCAGTGGAGCTGTGCATTAGTTCCAGTGGTTTTGTAGTTTAGCTGTGCATTAGTTCCAGTGGTTTTGTAGTGGAGCTGTGTGTTAGTTCCAGTGGTTTTGCAGTGGAGCTGTGCATTAGTTCCAGTGGTTTTGTAGTGGAGCTGTGCGTTAGTTCCAGTGGTTTTGCAGTGGAGCTGTGCATTAGTTCCAGTGGTTTTGTAGTTTAGCTGTGCATTAGTTCCAGTGGTTTTATAGTGGAGCTGTGCATTAGTTCCAGTGGTTTTGCAGTGGAGCTGTGCATTAGTTCCAGTGGTTTTGCAGTGGCTGTGCATTAATTCCAGTGGTTTTGTAGTGGAGCACAGTATTTCAGAAGTCACAGGGTTAAGGTGAGTGCAGAGCTGTTTAACTGGACTGTAATGTTAATATAATGAACTCCAATCAGTGTTTCTGTGTTTTTGGGCTGCAGGCAGTTTGAGAGCCACACTGCTGCCTAACACCAGCCCCAGCCTCGCTGTCTCAGCTCTTCTTATAGACTCTGAGTCTCAGTCTGACTCTAACACCAGCCCCAGCCTCGCTGCCTCAGCTCTTCTTATAGACTCTGTGTCTCAATCTGACTCTAACACCAGCCCCAGCCTCGCTGCCTCAGCTCTTCTTATAGACTCTGTGTCTCAGTCTGACTCTAACACCAGCCCCAGCCTCGCTGCCTCAGCTCTTCTTATAGACTCTGTGTCTCAGTGTGACTCTAACACCAGCCCCAGCCTCGCTGCCTCAGCTCTTCTTATAGACTCTGTGTCTCAGTCTGACTCTAACACCAGCCCCAGCCTCGCTGCCTCAGCTCTTCTTATAGACTCTGTGTCTCAGTGTGACTCTAACACAAGCCCCAGCCTTGCTGCCTCAGCTCTTCTTATAGACTCTGTGTCTCAGTGTGACTCTAACACCAGCCCCAGCCTCGCTGCCTCAGCTCTTCTTATAGACTCTGTTTCTCAGTCTGACTCTAGTCCCAGCCTCGCTGCCTCAGCTCTTCTTATAGACTCTGTGTCTCAGTGTGACTCTAACACCAGCCCCAGCCTCGCTGCCTCAGCTCTTCTTATAGACTCTGTGTCTCAGTGTGACTCTAACACCAGCCCCAGCCTCGCTGCCTCAGCTCTTCTTATAGACTCTGTTTCTCAGTGTGACTCTAACACCAGCCCCAGCCTCGCTGCCTCAGCTCTTCTTATAGACTCTGTGTCTCAGTCTGACTCAAACACCAGCCCCAGCCTCACTCCCTCAGCTCTTCTTATAGACTCTGTGTCTCAGTGTGACTCTAACACCAGCCCCAGCCTCGCTGCCTCAGCTCTTCTTATAGACTCTGTGTCTCAGTGTGACTCTAACACCAGCCCCAGCCTCGCTGCCTCAGCTCTTCTTATAGACTCTGTGTCTCAGTCTGACTCTAGTCCCAGCCTCGCTGCCTCAGCTCTTCTTATAGACTCTGTGTCTCAGTCTGACTCTAGTCCCAGCCTCGCTGCCTCAGCTCTTCTTATAGACTCTGTGTCTCAGTCTGACTCTAGTCCCAGCCTCGCTGCCTCAGCTCTTCTTATTGACTCTGTGTCTCAGTCTCTCTCTCAGCTTCGATCTGGAAGTCAGAGCTTTAGATGCGTCGGGTGAAGTGGAAATGAAAGTCTACCACATTTTAGTGAGGGATTAGAGAAGTAGGTCAGAGAAGTTTTTTGTAAGGGGGAGAGAGATCAGCAAGATGACTAAGCTCCTGAGCGATGGAGAGAGAGAGAGGGAGGATGAGGGAGGGTGAAGGAGGGGAGGGAGAGGTAATCTCAGTGTAATTGTGTACACACGGTACTAACACATCATTTCTAACTGAATTTGAAAACAGTAAACATCAATTCAGGAACTGCTCCCCACTCCCAAGAAATCTCTGTTGAGATTCTCACAGTTGTGTCTGAATGCAGTGTGTATATTGAATGCAGCTCTGTTGAGATTCTCACAGTTGTGTCTGAATGCAGTGTGTATATTGAATGCAGCTCTGTTGAGATTCTCACAGTTGTGTCTGAATGCAGTGTGTATATTGAATGCATGGCTGGTAGAGCTTGGTGTTTCTTATCTAAGGGTTGCAGCCCCTCCTGTGTCTAGTGAGGGCAGGAAGGTGACCCCTTTCCTACGATACCCCCTTATCCACAGCTAGCTGAGACAGCAGGAGCAGGAGCGCTGTCTGGAGAGAAGCGCTGCCTTGGTTATTAATAATCGGGGGTGAGGAGGGATGCTTTTGGGATGTTTGAGATTAACCTTCCAAACCCTCGGACCAGCTCTGAGCTGCAAGCAATGAACTGAATCTGCAGATCATCTGTCAGTGTGCAGTACTGGGGAGGCAGAGCCCTTATATAAGAGTCCCATAGGAAAAGCAGAGCCGAGTATAGTGCAGCACAGTGACGGCATGGTAAGAAACAGCAAGGTTATGCTAGCTAGAGCATATTAATAATCATGGCAAACCAGGGTAAACTGTGGTCAATGCAGAGTATAACCATGGTGGAGAACTGCAAGAACACCGCACTGAGAGAGGCTGGAGAAAGGAGCTGGGGCAAAGTTTACACTCTGTATAGTTGCATTGTCATTTTACTATATATTTAGGGTTAACTCCGTTTACTGTCTGTGTTAGCAAATGAAGTTGATAAACTGGGAAGGTTCAGGTGGCAGGACTGTCCCCTACACACATTACACCCTCCACCTGTCAAAGCAATATAAACAGACTGGAGAGTGACCCCCATGGGGGCTCTGCTGCTCGTCCAGCAGGCCAGGGGTGTGGACCCTCAGACCCTGCAGTTCCGTGCATGGCATCATCATCAGTGAAATAGGAATTGCTCACGTTTCTGTGTGCTGGGGTTTGTCAACAGTTTGAAGGTGCTTCAGAGGTTGTGGATCAGCTGCCTGGCTTGCTTCTTGTTTTGTTTCAGTAATTGCCTGCAGCCTGAAAGGATGTTTGCTCAACACGACGCAGACAGTTTGTGGAGATATTAATAGCCAGCCTGGAGGAGCACTTTGTTCTGACACCCTGTATCTGTGCTTCATGTATCCCAAAGCTTGGTGATTCGAGGGCTGGCTGCTGACTCACAGGGCCGCTCCCTCCTGTCTCTTCCTGAGGTTAACAAGGTGCTGTAAGGATGTAATGGTGGCTGGAGCAGTGTGCACTGCCTTTGAAATGAGATCAGGGGAATGATTGCTGGTACAGTGCTGGGACACTGCACCCATGTGAGTCCTCCATACCTCTCTGGGATTTACAGTGCTTCCCTGTCTTAGACCATGCTTTCACTGTGCTGTGTTTCATAGGATGACTGCGCACCTGCGACTCCTCTGTCACAATGCGGGCCCAGCTGTCACTATGGCCGGGTTCAGGGTTAGCAGTGTTCACAGATTGATGTATATTGAGCCCATCTGTGCACCAGGTACATGCTGTAATGAGTGCTCTGTGCTGTGCAGCAGGAATCTGACACGATCATCCAACACGAAACAGTACTTACCGATCTGCTGTCTTGCACAGTGAAGCACAGAGCAGATCGTGAGCAATGTCTTTCAGAACGAGTCGAAGCTGTGAAGTGCAAGGTAACAGAGCACACCTGCAAACACAGCACAGTGTAGTGAAGCACAGAGCAGATCGTGAGCAATGTCTTTCAGAACGAGTCGAAGCTGTGAAGTGCAAGGTAACAGAGCACACCTGCAAACACAGCACAGTGTAGTGAAGCACAGAGCAGATCGTGAGCAATGTCTTTCAGAACGAGTCGAAGCTGTGAAGTGCAAGGTAACAGAGCACACCTGCAAACACAGCACAGTGTAGTGAAGCACAGAGCAGATCGTGAGCAATGTCTTTCAGAACGAGTCGAAGCTGTGAAGTGCAAGGTAACAGAGCACACCTGCAAACACAGCACAGTGTAGTGAAGCACAGAGCAGATCGTGAGCAATGTCTTTCAGAACGAGTCGAAGCTGTGAAGTGCAAGGTAACAGAGCACACCTGCAAACACAGCACAGTGTAGTGAAGCACAGAGCAGATCGTGAGCAATGTCTTTCAGAACGAAGTCGAAGCTGGGAAGTGCAAGGTAACAGAGCACACCTGCAAACACAGCACAGTGTAGTGAAGCACAGAGCAGATCGTGTGCAATGTCTTTGAGAACGAGTCGAAGCTGTGAAGTGCAAGGTAACAGAGCACACCTGCAAACACAGCACAGTGTAGTGAAGCACAGAGCAGATCGTGAGCAATGTCTTTCAGAACGAAGTCGAAGCTGTGAAGTGCAAGGTAACAGAGCACACCTGCAAACACAGACAGTGACCGGCTCTTCACCCGCTTGATATTTGAATTCCTCGCCGTCCCTGCTTGCCTCTGTTCAGCTGACACGCGCGAAGCAACGCCAGCACTCTGCCCTTCTAATGAAAGTGATGCGTGGCGTGAAATGAAATCCAGCGTTTCTGCTGCACGGATCATCTCCCGGGTGAAGAACGAGCAGCTCATGTCAGGAACCTTGGAAGACGAGCCGCTGATTATTTTGGGGTTTCTGGTTAATAAGTCGTACGATTTCACATTATGTTTCGTTAGAGCGTATTGAAGGATTTTATCTCTGTATTCCTGGGGAGTTTAAAGTTCTTAGACGTGTGGAGAGTCCAGAGTTGAGAATAACCTTCTTGATCACCACAGTAAAAGCCTAGCTCTGTATCAAAGTGCAGTGTGGAAGCATGGCAAAGCCGAGAGAGATCTGGTAAAGCATACCGTGGTAAACGATGGTAAATGTGTAGTATAAGCATGGCTAAGCCTGGGGAATACTGTAAAAGCAGAGCAGTAATGCCCATCAGTGCTCGTCCGCTTCCTTACAGCTGATTCATCTCAAAGCTTTGTCAAGTCAGGTCCTGAAGGATCCCAGTGATGCAGCATCCACAGCATGGCTAGGTAACCTTGGTAACCCAGCCCGGCCCCTCACCTCTCTCTGAGTGAAGAAGGCTCTCCTAAGTCTAATTCCACTTCATTCCTGTCTGTGCGCCCTGGTTTCTGTGCTGTGCTTGAAGTATTGGCTACAGGGTTAAGCTGTCAACTCAATAATAATAATAATAATAATAATAATAATAATAATAATAATAATAATAATAATAATAATGATGTAAATGCTTCCACTTCCCTCAATCTCTCTTCATTTGTCCTTGCTTAAAGCTCTGAGATCAGTCTGCTTGCTTCCTTGGACTCTCTGCATAGGGTCTCGCACAGGAGCTCCAGTCACTCTGTGGACTTGCACAGTACTGTGTCTGACTCATACCCTCGGAGTCATGCAGGACAAGTTCAGGGTGACCCCTAGAAACACTGCTGTAGAGCACCTCTTTTAAGGGCTATAGGTAGAACTATAACTTGGTAAAAGAAACTAGTCCAGTAGCCCAACTGTCCCAACTCCTCTCTCCTCCAGTGCAGTGATAGACTCCTCTCTCCTCCAGTGCAGTGATAGACTCCTCTCTCCTCCAGTGCAGTGATAGACTCCTCTCTCCTCCAGTGCAGTGATAGACTCCTCTCTCCTCCAGTGCAGTGATAGACTCCTCTCTCCTCCAGTGCAGTGATAGACTCCTCTCTCCTCCAGTGCAGTGATAGACTCCTCTCTCCTCCAGTGCAGTGATAGACTCCTCTCTCCTCCAGTGCAGTGATAGACTCCTCTCTCCTCCAGTGCAGTGACAGACTCCTCTCTCCTCCAGTGCAGTGATAGACTCCTCTCTCCTCCAGTCACTCTAGTGCAGTGACAGACTCATCTCTCACTGTGGGACAGCTCCCCTCGCTGGTAATGGCAGGTTTCGTTGTGACAGCGCTGGACTGTGTGAATGGAGACGGGAGGCTGGAATTCCAATCATTCGTCTTTTATTTCTCTGGCTGATTGATGCTTTTATCAGGAGGGCAGGCAGCTCGTCACTGCTGTGCCGTTGTTTTATTCATTTGATCTTTTTGTTTCTTTTCTTCGTTCCTGTGGGATTGACAGCATGACTTTGAGAAATTGCTGGGGCAGTGCTAGGGCTTTGTCACTGTCTGTGTGTCTGTCTGTCAGGATACAACACCTGACATTAGCAAACTAAAAAATGAAGAGCATTCTGTGATTACATTGAGTAGAGTCTGTGAGTGCTTTCTCGTAATGAGACTTAATTACACACAGATATACAGACACACACTGACACAGCCAGCCACACTCACACACACACACACACTCACACACACACAGAGACAGACTCACACACACACACACACACAGACAGACAGACTCACACACACACACAGACAGATTCACACACACACACACACACAGACACACACACACACACACAGACAGACTCACACACACACTGACACAGCCAGCCACACACACACACACACACACACACACACACACACACACAGACAGACACACACACACACACACACACACACACACTCACACACACACACACACACAGAGACAGACTCACACACACACTGACACAGCCAGCCACACACACACACACACACACACACAGCACACACACACACACACAGACAGACTCACACACACACTGACACAGCCAGCACACACACACACACTGACACACACACACACACACACACAGAGACAGACTCACACACACACTGACACAGCCAGCCACACTCACACACACACACACACACACACACACACACACACACACACACACACACAGACACACACACACACACACACACAGAGACAGACTCACACACACACACAGCCACACACACACACACAGAAACAGACTCACACACACACTGACACAGCCAGCACACACACACACACACACACACACACACACACACACACACACACACACACACACACAGAAAGATTGACACACACACTGACGCACACATACACACACACACAAGAAAGCTCGCTGTGTGTGTGTGTGTGTGTGTGTGTGTGTGTGTATGAGTCTCTGTGTGTGTGTTTGTGTGTGTGGAGGCTGTGTGGTCCAGTGGTTAAAGAAAAGGGCTTGTAACCAGAAGGTCCCCGGTTCAAATCCCACCTCAGCCACTGACTCATTGTGTGACCCTGAGCAAGTCACTTCACCTCCTTGTGCTCCGTCTTTCGGGTGAGACGTTGTTGTAAGTGACTCTGCAGCTGATGCATAGTTCACACACCCTAGTCTCTGTAAGTCGCCTTGGATAAAGGCATCTGCTAAATAAACAAAATATTTAATAACAGGGACCGTCTCCTCTGGAAGCCGCTGCCCTAGTTACAGGATAAGAAGCAGCCGAGAAGCTTGTTAATTAGGTCTGTGTAAAACTAGGCTACCCAGAGAAGTGGCACCACCTGCGCTCTTCACTGTACCAGCAGCGCTGACACGCCGTCAGCACCACTGAAGGAGGTGCAGCCCTGGTGATCGTGCAAAGCCAGGCTCTGCAGTAGCATCACTGACTCTCTCCTCCATGAGGTCATTCAATTGGAAGCTGTTTGAGACACAGTGACAGTCAGAGCTCATTACTGCACACCCTCATCGGCACGACTGTGTTTTCTGAATTAATAAAGAAATCCAGATCCCTACAGTACAATCCCTCCAAATGAAATGCTTGAATCTGGGTTTGGTAAATCTGTGTCTCCATACAAAATGCAGCTGTACATCATTCTATTAAAGTCTGTGTTCAGGTATTATGCAATTTTCCTGTCGTTTTTCACACGTTTATATTGTTTATTTACCAAGCATTGCCACAAGTTGCATTTTTGTAGGGCAGAGGGATGGTTTAGGGCAGGGGTGGCCAAGGTTTACCCTTCCACACCTGGTCTTTGCTCCAGTCCTGTTCAATTGAACCAATGAAAGCTGCATCCAGACCCTGAAGTTGTTCGCTGCCTCATTGGATCTGTTCAAGCTGGAGTGGAGTGGGCTTCCAGGACCGTGATCAGAAGCCCCTGATTCAGGGTTTCTGCAAAACAGCTGTGGACTGGATTTGAGGTTCCCCAGCGACGTGTAAAGCAGATGTTCTCTCACTCTCTTTCTCTTCTTCTCCCCTTCTCTTTCTCTCCTATCTGCCCCTCTACAACTCCCTCCCACCTCTCTGTTTACCTATCCCTCTCTTCCTTTCCCCTGCACTCCCCCGTCTCCTCTCTTCCTCTCTCCTCTCTCCCACACGAACCTTTCTCTCGCTCTCTCCCCTCCGTCTCTCTCACAGGCTGCCAGCTCAGTGAGTCTTGTGTGGGTGTGTGTTTGATTTACAGGTTGGCAGTGTTTCACACATGTTCTGAAGCATTTCCTTGTCCCTCCCCCTCTAGGGCTGCAGGGATTCGATTGGACTGACCAGCAGGAGGAGGAGCTCTGACTGGTGACCAGCCACTCAGCGCAGTACACACTCAGAGAGGTGAGAGAGTGACACCTCCTGTGTAAGGGGTCCGGCATTCTACTCCAGAGCTAAGAGGAGAAACGACAGGTCTATCTGGAGGAGAGGAGAGAGGGAGCAGTGATAGCTGCAGAGTTTGTAGTGTCTGTCTGGGGGAGAGGAGAGAGGGAGCAGTGATAGCTGCAGAGTTTGTAGTGTCTGTCTGGAGGAGAGGAGAGAGGGAGCAGTGATAGCTGCAGAGTTTGTAGTGTCTGTCTGGGGGAGAGGAGAGAGGGAGCAGTGATAGCTGCAGAGTTTGTTGTGTCTGTCTGGAGGAGAGGAGCGAGGGAGCAGTGATAGTTGCAGAGTTTGTAGTGTCTGTCTGGAGGAGAGGAGAGAGGGAGCAGTGATAGCTGCAGAGTTTGTAGTGTCTGTCTGGGGGAGAGGAGAGAGGGAGCAGTGATAGCTGCAGAGTTTGTTGTGTCTGTCTGGGGGAGAGGAGAGAGGGAGCAGTGATAGCTGCAGAGTTTGTTGTGTCTGTCTGGGGGAGAGGAGAGAGGAGCAGTGATAGCTGCAGAGTTTGTAGTGTCTGTCTGGGGAGAGGAGAGAGGGAGCAGTGATAGCTGCAGAGTTTCTACTGTCTGTCTGGGGAGAGGAGAGAGGGAGCAGTGATAGCTGCAGAGTTTGTAGTGTCTGTCTGGAGGAGAGGAGAGAGGGAGCAGTGATAGCTGCAGAGTTTGTAGTGTCTGTCTGGGGGAGAGGAGAGAGGGAGCAGTGATAGCTGCAGAGTTTGTAGTGTCTGTCTGGGGGAGAGGAGAGAGGGAGCAGTGATAGCTGCAGAGTTTCTAGTGTCTGTCTGGAGGAGAGGAGCGAGGGAGCAGTGATAGCTGCAGAGTTTGTTGTGTCTGTCTGGGGGAGAGGAGAGAGGGAGCAGTGATAGCTGCAGAGTTTCTAGTGTCTGTCTGGAGGAGAGGAGCGAGGGAGCAGTGATAGCTGCAGAGTTTGTAGTGTCTGTCTGGAGGAGAGGAGAGAGGGAGCAGTGATAGCTGCAGAGTTTGTAGTGTCTGTCTGGGGGAGAGGAGAGAGGGAGCAGTGATAGCTGCAGAGTTTGTTGTGTCTGTCTGGGGGAGAGGAGAGAGGGAGCAGTGATAGCTGCAGAGTTTCTAGTGTCTGTCTGGAGGAGAGGAGAGAGGGAGCAGTGATAGCTGCAGAGTTTGTAGTGTCTGTCTGGGGGAGAGGAGAGAGGGAGCAGTGATAGCTGCAGAGTTTGTAGTGTCTGTCTGGGGGAGAGGAGAGAGGGAGCAGTGATAGCTGCAGAGTTTGTTGTGTCTGTCTGGGGGAGAGGAGAGAGGGAGCAGTGATAGCTGCAGAGTTTCTAGTGTCTGTCTGGAGGAGAGGAGAGAGGGAGCAGTGATAGCTGCAGAGTTTGTAGTGTCTGTCTGGGGGAGAGGAGAGAGGGAGCAGTGATAGCTGCAGAGTTTCTAGTGTCTGTCTGGAGGAGAGGAGCGAGGGAGCAGTGATAGCTGCAGAGTTTGTAGTGTCTGTCTGGGGGAGAGGAGAGAGGGAGCAGTGATAGCTGCAGTTTGTAGCGTCCTGCCACAGGGCCAGAGACACACAGCAGATGAGCCTGACTCATCTAATGCATCGCATCTTTGGCAATACTTGTTCAACTTGTCATGCCAGTAAAGCATTTGAACTTGAACTTGAGAGAGAGTGAGAGACACCCGCTATGTAAGAGTTCCATCAGCAGGAGCTTCCAACACTCCGAGTGAGAATCTCACCCCAGGGTTCAGTTTCAATTGTGGTGACTGCTGCCCAATCCCTTGTAATAGAACTGGGTCTCGTGGTTGTTTTATTTTTCCCCGCGCAGGGTTAAGATGTGCTTTCTTCTCATCTCATTCTTCTGAGTCTCTGCAGACCGTCACAGAATTGATTAACCTTGACTGCACAACAGAACAGCAGAGATTGAAATGAGGCTTAACGCTTGGGTCTTGTGTTGGCTTGCGCCGCAGCTGAAAAACAAACACCTGATTCAAATAAATAAAACCCAACCACAGGGAGTGCCAGGTCTCTGAAGGTCTGTCATGGGAGAGCCTGCTGATTGCTTTCCACAGACGCCAATCCATTAACTGGGAGGCTCTCTTTGTTTCCCTGCATTGTTGCTATTGAGATGTAGAAATGCTAAAAGAAACGTATTGAATTTGATGATTGAGTTTATAATGTAACATTGCAAAACCTGAAACGATCATCAGTGTAGCATCAGATCAGTACCAGGCAGAGGGACAGGGTGCTCCAGGTCCAGATCAGATCAGTACCAGGCAGAGGGACAGGGTGCTCCAGGTCCAGATCAGATCAGTACCAGGCAGAGGGACAGCGTGCTCCAGGTCCAGATCAGATCAGTACCAGGCAGAGGGACAGGGTGCTCCAGGTCCAGATCAGATCAGTACCAGGCAGAGGGACAGGGTGCTCCAGGTCCAGATCAGATCAGTACCAGGCAGAGGGACAGCGTGCTCCAGGTCCAGATCAGATCAGTACCAGGCAGAGGGACAGGGTGCTCCAGGTCCAGATCAGATCAGTACCAGGCAGAGGGACAGGGTGCTCCAGGTCCAGATCAGATCAGCACCAGGCAGAGGGACAGGGTGCTCCAGGTCCAGATCAGATCAGTACCAGGCAGAGGGACAGCGTGCTCCAGGTCCAGATCAGATCAGTACCAGGCAGAGGGACAGGGTGCTCCAGGTCCAGATCAGATCAGTACCAGGCAGAGGGACAGGGTGCTCCAGGTCCAGATCAGATCAGTACCAGGCAGAGGGACAGGGTGCTCCAGGTCCAGATCAGATCAGTACCAGGCAGAGGGACAGGGTGCTCCAGGTCCAGATCAGATCAGTACCAGGCAGAGGGACAGGGTGCTCCAGGTCCAGATCAGATCAGTACCAGGCAGAGGGACAGGGTGCTCCAGGTCCAGATCAGATCAGTACCAGGCAGAGGGACAGGGTGCTCCAGGTCCAGATCAGATCAGTACCAGGCAGAGGGACAGGGTGCTCCAGGTCCAGATCAGATCAGTACCAGGCAGAGGGACAGGGTGCTCCAGGTCCAGATCAGATCAGTACCAGGCAGAGGGACAGGGTGCTCCAGGTCCAGATCAGATCAGTACCAGGCAGAGGGACAGGGTGCTCCAGGTCCAGATCAGATCAGTACCAGGCAGAGGGACAGGGTGCTCCAGGTCCAGATCAGATCAGTACCAGGCAGAGGGACAGGGTGCTCCAGGTCCAGATCAGATCAGTACCAGGCAGAGGGACAGGGTGCTCCAGGTCCAGATCAGATCAGTACCAGGCAGAGGGACAGGGTGCTCCAGGTCCAGATCAGATCAGCACCAGGCAGAGGGACAGGGTGCTCCAGGTCCAGATCAGATCAGTATCAGGCAGAGGGACAGGTTGCTCCAGGTCCAGATCAGATCAGTACCAGTCAGAGGGACAGGGTGCTCCAGGTCCAGATCAGATCAGCACCAGGCAGAGGGACAGGGTGCTCCAGGTCCAGATCAGATCAGTACCAGGCAGAAGGACAAGGTGCTCCAGGTCCAGATCAGATCAGCACCAGGCAAAGGGACAGCGTGCTCCAGGTCCAGATCAGATCAGTACCAGGCAGAGGGACAGGGTGCTCCAGGTCCAGATCAGATCAGTACCAGTCAGAGGGACAGGGTGCTCCAGGTCCAGATCAGATCAGCACCAGGCAGAGGGACAGGGTGCTCCAGGTCCAGATCAGATCAGCACCAGGCAGAGGGACAGCGTGCTCCAGGTCCAGATCAGATCAGTACCAGTCAGAGGGACAGGGTGCTCCAGGTCCATATCAGATCAGTACCAGGCAGAGGGACAGGGTGCTCCAGGTCCAGATCAGATCAGTACCAGGAGACACAAAGCACTCCACACAAAGCAGGGATAGAAATTGAGGAGTGTGATGTTTAAATGATTCTGTATGCGTGTGTGTTTGCATGTCACTGATTATCCAGAGCTACATAACACTCAGCAGTGCTAGATTTAGAAATGCTAAAAGAAACTTCATAGATTCAATGACAAACCTTTCCACTGAAGACAATGAGAAAGACCTTTGCAGATCTGCAACGCAGGTACTGTCTGAAAAACAAATGCAGATTACGCTGTATAAGCAGTGATGTATTGATCTCTGTGTAAAGGATAACGACTTGGGAGCAAATGGCTTTGAGAATCTAGTCATTAGTTTTAAATTGACAGATGTTTACTGACGCTCTCTCCTCCCTCTCTCTCTCTCTCTCTCTCTCTCTCTCTCTCTCTCTCTCTCTCTCTCTCTCTCTCTCTCCTCTCTCTCTCTCTCTCTCTCTCTCTCTCTCTCTCCCCTCTCTCTCTCTCTCTCTCTCTCTCTCTCTCTCTCTCTCTCTCTCTCTCTCTCTCTCTCTCTCTCTCTCTCTCTCTCTCTCTCTCTCTCTCTCTCTCTCTCTCTCTCTCCCTCCCTCTCTGCTCTTCCAGGACTATTCCTGCGCACGAGGGGAGTGCAGGGGAGGTGGGGACGCAGTGTCTCCCGGCCGTACGGCTATGCGCTGAGTGTGATAGCGGGTCACGGCCATGGAGACGGGCAGCTACAGGGGGCTCCTGGAGACCAGCGACGGCTTCGACCCCGAGTCGATGGGCTGGTCCCTGCCCTACCCGCTGTGGCTCCAGGTCTCCCTCACAGGCTTCCTGATGCTGGAGATCGTGCTGGGCTTCAGCAGCAACCTGACAGTGCTGGTGCTCTACTGCATGCAGTCCAGCCTGGTGGACTCGGTCAGCAACACGGTGACCATGAACCTGCACGTGCTGGACATCATCGCGTGCGTGGTGTGCGCGCCTCTCACCATCGTGGTCATCCTGCTGCCACTGGAGCACAACGCAGCCCTGCTGTGCTGCTTCCACGAGGCCTGCGCCACCTTCACCAGCATCGCCACGGCCGCCAACGTGCTGGTCATCAGCATGGACCGCTACGACATCTCCGCGGCGGCCTGCCAACCGCTGCCCTGACCCTCCCCGCCGCCCTGCTGCTGGCCTGCGTGTGGGCCGCCTCCCTGGCCGTCTTCTTCATCCCCTTCCTGGAGGTGCTTTTCGGGACCCGGCGGGGCGGCAGCTGGCTGCCTGGGAGAACCGCACCCTGCTGTGCCTGAGCGGGGCAGGAGGGAGCTGGCAGGCGGACTATCACAGGGAGCTGGGCATGTACTACCATCTGCTCCTCCAGATACCCATGTTCTTTGTGGCCATGGTGGTCATGCTGGTCACCTACTACAAAATCCTGCAGGCGCTCAACATCAAGATCGGCTCGCACTTCAAGAGGAGCCAGCGGCGCAAGAACGCTGGGAGCAGCGGGAGCGGCGGCAACGGCAGCAACAAGAACAAGAACAAGAACAAGAAGAGGAAATCTTCTGGACAGATGGTCACTGCCCCCAGCGAGACCAAACTCCTAACCCAGCCCCCTCCCCTCATCCCCAGCTCCACCCCCCAGCCCGCAGCCCCTCAGATGGGGGTCCAGGCTTCCGTCTCGGTCATCATCGCCCTGCGGAGGGCGGTGAAGAGGCACCGGGACCGTCGTGAGCGCCAGAAGAGGGTGTTCCGGATGTCTGTGATCATCATCTCCACGTTCCTGGGCTGCTGGGCTCCCATCTCGGTGGTGAACCTGCTGATCCTGTGCCTGGGCCCCAGCGACAGCCTGGTGACGGTGCGGATCTGCTTCCTCGCCCTGGCGTACGGCTCCACCGTCTTCCACCCGCTGCTCTACGCTTCACCCGGCAGAAGCTGCGCAAGGTGCTCAAGAGCAAGGTTCGAAGCTGCTGGTGTCACTGCTGCAGGTCGACCCAGCCCCCAGCTGCACCGTCATCCACAACTCCTGGGTGGAGCCCAGGAAGGGGGCCGAGGTCGAGGCTGGAGTGCAGTGACGCCACAGACCGCTGCCTCACCGAGGCTGTCAGGGAGTGACTCTCTGCCCTTTTACACCCTCCCTCCCTCCCTGCCTTTCTTTATTTCCTGCCTTCTCTCTCCCAACCTCTTTCCTCTCTCTCTTCCTTCCTTTCCCTTCCCCATTCCTTTCTCCTCCCTCTCCCTCCATTTTTTCCACCTTGCTTATTTTCTTCGTTTAATTCTTCTCCCTTCTTTTCCTTTCGCTCTTTTTGTTTCATCTGCCCCTTCATCTCTGCTGTCTTTCCTCTTTTTCTCCATGCCCCTGTCCCTCCATTCCCTGTTCCCTTCCTCTCTTCCTTCAGAGCCCCTTGCCTCTGTCTTCCTCCCTTCCCTGTATTATTGTATTTGCCTTGTCTCGCTTTTATTGAGAAAACAACCAGCAAAACTCTCTCTTTTTCAGACTCTGTAGACTGCAACCATTACAACAGGTGCAGCATCACAGTGTGTATCCTCATGTGTGAATAACCTCAGCACTCTATGAACATTCACAGTGTATTCTGTGTGTACACCAAGTACAGTGAATGGAACAGAAAGTCTGTTCAGACCTGTGGTACTGGAGAATCACTTTCCTTAGATCGAGCTCCGAGGGTAAGGAACAGAGCGATTCGCCTGCTCGTTCTGTCACTGGATTTGAATGAATTGAAGATAGATTCTAGAATGATTATTGGAGTTGAATGAATTGAAGAGATTCTAGAATGAGATCCAGTAAGAAGAACACTCACTCAGGATCACCGTTTATATGTAAAAGTTATTCGATGCTGGAAATCTCAGCTTGTGGTATAAAGAACATGAATTCGCTCAGCGGGACTTGAATGGATCAATCCCATAGTGACTGTGAGGTTAGCATTCATTGCAAAGCTCTTGTGACTGGAGAAGGTCAGGGTGGGTCCCTGTGGAGACGTTCCTGGCAGTGTGGATGCAAGAAGCATCTGGAAGTGAGAGCTTGTTTCTAGTTTGCTGGGAGATCGGGATGTAAAGTAGGTGACAGAGACAACACGTTTTGTAATAAAGACTGTGTGACAATTCCTTACTCAATCACTGCCTGTTACCCCAGACCAGCTTCAGATCTGCAGTGCTGTCCAGATACAGTGTACAGGATACATGTGCAATAGGGCCCCACGGGGTCTTATAGGTCAAATATACTGGACACCCCGAGAAGTCTGTGTGTTGGACGTATACACACACCCGAAGGGCCGTACTGAATTTATCATTCAGGTCAAACAGTAGATTTGAAAAACAAAAGCATAAATCATGCTTCGGGCAAAAAATGATTTTTTTTTATTAAATATCCTGACGCCAATAAAGTAGTCCCGTTTATAACTTTGAACTGCACACTAAGTTAAGCTGAGCAAATTCATTTAATTGAAACATGCAAAAATAAGTACATGTTTATTTTTGATATGGGTTGAACTGTACATTGCCATTGAAAAGATCCACCAGGAGGCGCAGTTGAGATGGCACTGAATTTGTTTTTTTTTTTCATCTAGTGGAAGCAGAACGGAGGCAGTGGGTATAAAATTAATTCAATGTCTTCTCGGATTTCAATACTTTAAGGTCTGTGTTGGAAAGGGGTGGATAATGTGCAGACGTGTCTTTTTGTGTTTTTCTGTAGCGTCTACAAACCGCTAAAAAGACATTATTTGAAGTGAGTGTGTATGTTGACAGACCCCCCAGTGTTGTTTTCATTTAGACAGTGGTTTACTCCAGCTCTGAGATGAATGTAGCTTGAAATGTCATCGTCTTCACCATGGGCATTCCTTCCATTTCCACAGAAATCCCTCAGTATTTTATAAAGATTTTCTGAAGATGTGCATTTTCCACAGTTGAGACAATCTGTTATTTTGTTTCAGCCAGTCCTGAAAGACAGTGATTTTAAATGTGTTCTTGTTTTTTTTGTTTAGTTTTGTTTTTTTTCTGTTTTGCTGTCTTCCAGTTAATGTTCTTCATCCAAATCTGCTTGGTACTGTTGGGGTTGTTTTTGCTGGTAATTGGTCACTCAGTTTGACCGTTACTGTCCATCTGTAACTAAACAAGATGGATCCCGGTAGTTTAAATTCTGTGAGGCAGCGCAGTGATTTCAAACACATAGCTGGAACATTGCTTGACCAATCACATTGCTTGTTTCACATTCCCTTGCCAGCCCTGGATTATAAATGATATCAATACATACTGCTCAGCACTGTATTCCGTTCTGAATGTATGTGTTTATTAGATTGCAGAGCTGTGAAGGACTTCATTGCTGAGTTTTTGGACAATGGACACGCTAAGATTGCATTGAGTTCCTCACTGTATTTGAGCACATCCCCTCCCATACAGAACTGTAAAAAGCCCCAAGAGCTATCAGAAAACATTCCAGAATTAAGAATAAGCTTCATGATCAAAGTTTACCACTGTAAAAGCAAAGCATTGATGTAATAAAGCACAGGTAAGCATTGTAAAAGTCCAGAGAGGTATGCTAAAGCATATTTTAATACCATGGCAAACCAGAGTAAACGATGGTACATGCATAGAATAACCATGGGGACACTGCCGACCCTTGCAGGGGAACCAAGGGAATGATTAACAAGCATCTGTCTGTAGGGATGATTGGAGCGGGACAGGGGGGAAGGAGGAGGAGGGAGGAGGAGAGAGGTGGAGGGATGAGGAGAGGAGGAGAGGAGGAGAGATGAGGCGGAGGAGGAGAGGAAGGAGGTGGAGGAGGAGGAGAGATGGAGGGAGGGAGGTGGAGGGAGGAATAGAGGAGGAGGAGGAGGAGGAGGGATGAGGAGGAGGAGAGGAGGAGGAGAGATAAGGAGGCGGAGGATGGAGAGGAAGGAGGTGGAGGAGGAGGAGAGGGAGGGAGGTGGAGGGAGGAATAGAGGTGAGGGAGGAGAGGGATTAGGAGAGGAGGAGAGGAGGAGAGATGAGGAGGAGGGAGGAGGAGGAGGAGGAGAGGAGGAGGAGGAGGAGGGGGAGGAGAGATGAGGAAGGAGGAGGAGGAGAGGAGGAGAGGAGGGAGGAGAGATGAGGTGGGAGGAGGAGAGGAAGGAGGAGGAGGGAGGAGGAAGGAGGAGGAGGAGGAGGAGGAGGGAGGTGGAGGAGGAGGAGGAGAGGGAGGGAGGAGAGATGAGGAAGGAGGAGGAGGAGAGAGGAGGAGGAGAGGAGGGAGGAGAGATGAGGCTGGAGGAGGAGAAGGAGGAGGAGAGGAGGAGGAGGGAGGAAGGAGGAGGAGGAGAGGAGGGAGGGTGGAGGAGGAGGAGGAGGAGGAGAGGGAGGAGAGATGAGGTGGGAGGAGGAGAGGAAGGAGGTGGAGGAGGAGGAGAGGGAGGAGAGATGAGGTGGGAGGAGGAGAGGAAGGAGGTGGAGGAGGAGGAGAGAGGAGGGAGGTGGAGGGAGGAATAGAGGTGCCCACTGTAATATATATTTGACATTGAGAAAATAGACATTGAGAGGAATGGGAACTTAGCCAGGGCAGTACATTAATACATTTGCAAGTGCAGGGAGTGTGGAGAAAGGAGACCTGCTCGTGAGGAGCGCGTGTCCTCACTTCTGAGTCACACTCCTCTGAACTGTTCAAAGAAGAGAGCGAGAAGAAGCCTCTCTGATGGAGGAGCATTCCTCCCGAGCGTGCTGCTCTGTCCGTGTGTACACACAAGCTGTTGCGTGTTTGTGTAACGTGAATCACTGTCTGTGTTTGTTCATATCTGACTCTACATGATGTATAGTGTGTGACATTGTATTGTATTTATAGGAGGCTGAATTGAAGTCTAATAAAAAAAAAAAATCAATATTTCATCTGGTTTCCCCTGCTGGTTTCTTTCTATTACTGTCTCTGTCAGGCACAGTGAATTATCAATAAAAATCACAATACGTGAGAGACACAGAGCGAGAGAGAGCAAGACAGAGAGTTTGAGTTAGACACTGCTGTGCTACAGAACCCTTTATGATTCCCATAATAATTTCATATAGAGAATATGGGCTGGGTTTCATTTTGAATATCTTCTGAAAAATGTAATGGAACCTGTGAAGCAAATGAAGGTGTGATTATTGCATTAATGAAGTCTTATTACAGCTCTCTCTCTCTCTCTCTCTGTGTCTCTCTCTCTGTGTCTCTCTCTCTCTCTGTGCAGCGGACTCATAATCTCAGGGCTGTGGGTTCGAGCCCCCTTGATTGTTAATGTGAAATGCATTTCCTGATTGCAGGCAGTCTTTCATTTTTAAAGAATGAACCTTATAGACAATGTTACACAGCCTCTCACCTCAGGCAGATGGATAGTACAGAGGGCTAGTTTACTATTCCTGTGACTTTTGGTGGACAGAGTTCAAACCTGAGCAGAGAAATTCAATGTGATGTTAAATGCCTTGTGTTTTACATTTATTTTCACAGAATCTTTGAGGCAATGTTAAAGGTAAACTCAGCAGGGGGTCTGTGCTGCTGGTCTATTTCAGCATCCTTGCCACCCCTCAGCTGCACTCATGAAGAATTCAAATACTGGGAGCATTTGAGAGGCTCCCCACCTGAGCCAACCTGAAAGCTGCTGAAAGTATTGGCCTCTGATTCTCTTGGCAGCTCGTTCAAGTCCCACATGAAACACAAGTTATGTTTTCTTTTCCCTCATTCTGAGAAATATTGTTTCATTTACCTTATAGAGCTACTGTGTAATAGGGTTGGGATTGATAATCCCTCCTCTCTTCAGTGGCATGTCTCTGCGTGCGTGTGCAGTCTCTGACAAGGGAAGTGAATCTCATATACCAGGTTAGCGTGCTAGGCTGTCACAAGCAGCCAGGTGGTGCAGTGGGCTAGTTCACTAGCTCTGCCTGCCTCTGCCCTTGGAGGTCTGGGTTCAAAGCCAGCTCACAGGACAAGTGAACTGAGTTTAAAACCAGACTCACAACACAGTGGTACAGCATGAATGGTGTTCTCTGATTAAGAGACTTAAAAAAAGGATTGATAAATAAACAGCAGAGTTGTGTTTGAAGTGTTGTGTTGTGTGCATGTTTTTTTCCCAACAGCGTCTATTGGTTTGAATCTGTCAGATGCAATAGAAGTGACTCTTTTATTGGATATTTTCAATGCAGTAATCACCTCCGTTCTACAAATCATTGGCTAAAGTACTGCAGGGAATATGAGAGCAGGCTTAAGGTTTGGCTTTGAATCAATTTCACAGTCACAAATGAAACAAAGCTGAGAATCACATCTAAGCCCCAGGTCCACACCACACATGTAAAAATGTGTTTCACGCAGTAGGAGAGCCAGTCGGCTGGCTAGCTCTGTTGGTAAAGCAAGGGACTGTGATTCCCAGGGTAGCGGGTTCAAGTCCCACATTTATATTCTTCATCGTTCTCAAATATATTGATTAATTTTGACCTTTTGTGAGCTTGGTTTGAAATCCAATTCAAGTCACAAGTGACTCTCAAGCTGGTTTATGGCTCCCCCAGGTCTACATCACAACATGTAAGAATGCTGTGACCTGGCACCTGTGTAAGCAGGCTGGATAGTTCACCTGTAGTGTGGGATTCTGTTTCTTAGAGTTCTAGGTTCAGACCCAGCAGGTGTTAATTGCATGTGTTTATTCCTCTTTTCTCTTCAAAAACGTTCTCCTTATTGATAAAGCAAGTGCCACTAAAGCAGGCAAGGTGGTCCAGTTGTCTGATCTGGTGTCCTTAAATGCATTAAATGAGCCCCAATGTATTTATTGTACACAGAATGGATTGAAGCCGTGCTGTGCAGCTCAGTGTGGTGTTCAGCAGCTCTCTGGCTGGCTCACTCGGTATGGTTTGGATTCAGGCACCCGCCTGGGCCTTTGAGCACGCCTGGTTTTTGTGTGATTCTCAGCACTCTGGCTGGCTCAGTATGGTTTTGGACGTGCATTACCCCTTTCCGCCGCTGGGTGGAGTTTTGAGCACACGTTCAGCAGCAGGAGGTCATGACATTTCAGAACTCATAACCTTCTACTGCTGCAAGTATGTTTAAGTCGTTTTCATTCATTTTACACTGATTTTATTATTTTGTATTATTAAATGTTCGAGTTATGGGTTTATTAGTGCACTGTTTATATGCTGCTGCGTTTCAATGTATTTTGTTTGTTTTTAACTTTTTTTCAAAAACAAAAGTGATATTTTCATGAAAAACATTTACGTTTTTAAAAAAGTTTAAAAAACGCGCCCTCCAGTGGAATAATGAGGTATTGCATGCCATGGGTAATATATGTGTTATTCTTGGTTTATTTTCCTTGGCATGCAATACCTCATTATTCCACTGGAGGGCAGTGCTTTTTTATTTTTTTAATTCTTAACATTTCGGCCACGATAGAAAATGCTATATTTTTAAGCCACGCGACCTGCTGGCCAAGCAGCTCAGTTATTAGAGCAGCGGACTCATAACCTCAGGGCTGTGGGTTCGAGCCCCCCTTGATTGTTAATGTGAAATACATTTCCTGATTGCAGGCAGGTGGTCCAGTGTATGTGTGTGTTACACTTGGTGCACCGAGTTCAATTACTCAATTCTGTAGTCTTTCATTTTTAAAGAATGAACCTTATAGACAATGTTACACAGCCTCTCCCCTCAGGCAGATGGATAGCACAGAAGTCTGGTTTACTATCTTTTTGTCTATGTTATCATTGGTGGCCCGAATTCAAACCTGGGCAGCGAAATTCAGTGTGATGTTAAATGCCTTGTTTTTTAACATTTATTTTCACAGAATCTTTGAGGCAATGTTAAAGGTAAACTCAGCAGGTGGTCTGTGCTGCTGGTCTATTTCAGCATCCTTGCAACCCCTCAGCTGCACTCATGAAGAATTCAAATACTGGGGAGCATTTGAGAGTACCTTTGAGCAGCTTTCTGGCTGGCTCAGTTGGTAGAGCATTGGCCTCTGATTCTCTTGTCAGCTGATTCACGTCACACTCGAGTTGTGTGTTTATTGTTTCCTCATTTTGAGAAATATTGTTTCATTTACCTTATAGAGCTACTGTGTAATACGGTTGGGTTTGATAATCGCTCCTCTCTTCAGTGGCATGTAACTCTGCGTGCGTGTGCAGTCTCTGACAAGGGAAGTGAATCTCATATACCAGGTTAGAGTGCTGGACTGTCACAAGCAGCCAGGTGGTGCAGTGGGCTGGTTCACTAGCTCTGTCTGTCTCCCCTTGGAGGTCTGGGTTCAAAGCCAGCTCACAGGACAAGTGAACTGAGTTTGAAACCAGACCCACAACACAGTGGCACAGCATGATGGTGTTCTCTGATTAAGAGACTTAAAAAGGTTTGATAAACAAACACCAGAGTTGTGTTTGAAGCCTTGTGTTGTTTTGTTTCTCCACAGCGTCTATTTGTTTGAATCTGTCAGATTCAATAGAAGTGATTCTTTTACTGGATATTTTCAATGCAGTAATCACCTCCATGTTGTACAAATCATTAGTCCAGTTCAAGTCACAAATGAGTTCTCTGGCACAGCTGGCAGGATGGCTCAGTTGGTTGAGCACAGGGCTTCTATTCCCAGCGTTGGTGGTTCAAGTCCGCTGTGCTGCTTTTGTTTAATTTACCGTCTCGGCTCATCAGGAGCTTGGGTTTGAATCCAGTTCAAGGATGCAAATAACCTTCAGCTAAATGCTCTTTACCTTGAGAGACTGGGATCAAATCCAGGCTGCAGATTGAAATCTTCTGTTTTCACAGCGCCTTGTAGTTTGAATCTGTCAGATACGGTAGAAGTGTCTCTTTTATTGGATATTTCCAATGATCTGCATTTTGTACAAATCATTAGTTAATGTACTGGAGGTCATTTGACAAAAGGATAAAGCAGCTCTCTGGCTGGCTCAGTTGGTAGAGCACTGTACTTTGAGTTCTAGGGTTGCTGGTTCAAGTCCACAGGAAGCACAAGTGTTAATCCCTTAGTTTCAAAAAATATTGTTTAGTTACCTTTTCATCAATAAGGTTTGTCTTTGAATCCAGTTCATCACAAATGAAACAAAGCTGAATCACCTTTTCGCCCCAGGTCCACACCACACAATGTAATAATGTGTTTCACGCAGCAGGAGAGCCAGTTGGCTGGATAGCTCTGTTGGTAGAGCAGGGGACTGTGAGTCCCAGGGTAGCGGGTTCAAACCCATGTCAGGGGCAGGTGTTTCTTTTTCATTTTCAAACACTTTGCCCTGTTTGATAGACTTGTGATGATATAACGGGACAAGGTGTCAGTTTTCAAGTATATAAATAATAATATAAAGAGGGTGATATAAGGGCTTCTGTGCAATGCTAGATTGTCACAAGCAGACAGGTGGTGCAGTGGGCTGGTTCACTAGCATGCTGTGCTGTTCACCTTGGGGGACTGGGTTCAAATCCCGGTGAGTACCTCGCTTGTTTTCAAAGATTTGGTTAATTTCTTATATAAGGCAATGAAAAAGCAGACTCCTCCATGGAAGTGAGATGGACTGGGTTCAAATCCAGGCAAGTTCTTTGCTTGTTTCAAAGAATGTGTTAATTGAGCTTATATATAGTGTGAACCAGCAGTCTCCTGTGGGAGCTGGTGGCGCAGTAGGCTATGCCAATGACCTCCTCTCCCTGAAGACGGTGGTTCGAATCCTGGTCCTGGAGGTGAGTTCCTGAGGTAAGTAATGCTGTTGGTTGTGAGTCATGGTGGTGGTTGTAAATCTGGGTGTTGACTGTAAGTAATGAAGCAGGTTGTAACTAACGATGTTGGTTGTGTCTCCACAGATGGAGGAGGGCAGTGTGCCCTGAAGAGGAGCCGGAAGAGGATGAAGAGGGGGCTTGGGCCCCGGCCGTGGGAGAGTGGAAGACAGGGGTGTTGGTACCAGAGAGGAGGTAACATGGGGGAGGTTGGTGATGTTGCTTTTCTTTGCTAAAAAATAGCTGTGTTAATGTGCTGTAAACTTCCATATACAGAAAATATATATATATATAGAGAGAGTGTGGTTGTCTTACCTTTTCTTCTGTCTCTGAAAGTTTAGCCATTAACACAACTCTTTAGTTCAAACACATGCACACTCTCTCTTTTTTTATATATATAAAAATTTTTATCAAAGAAAAGCAACATCACCAACCTCCCCATGTTAACTCCTCCCTGGTACCAACACCCCTGTCTTCCACTCTCCCACAGCCGGGGCCCAAGCCCCTCTTCATCCTCTTCCGGCTCCTCTTCAGGGCACACTGCCCTCCTCCGTCTGTGGAGACACAACCAACATCGTTAGTTACAACCTGCTTCATTACTTACAGTCAACACCCAGATTTACAACCACCACCACAACTCACAACCAACAGCATTACTTACCTCAGGAACTCACCTCCAGGACCGGGATTCAACCACCGCCTTCAGGGAGAGGAGGTCATGCGGCATGAGCCCACTGCGCCACCAGCTCCCACAGGAGAGGACTGGTTCACACTATATATAAGCTCAATTAACACATTCTTTGAAACAAGCAAAGAACTCGCCTGGATTTGAACCCAGTCCATCTCACTTCCATGGAGGAGTCTGCTTTTTCATTGCCTTATATAAGAAATTAACCAAGTCTTTGAAAACAAACAAGGTACTCACCGGGATTTGAACCCAGTCCCCAAGGTGAACAGCACAGCATGCTAGTGAACTAACCCACTGCACCACCTGTCTGCTTGTGACAACCTAGCATTGCACAGAAGCCCTTATATCAGCCTCTTTATATTATTATTTATATACTTAGAAACACTGACACCTTGTCCCGTTATATCATCACAAGTCTATCAAACAGGGCAAAGTGTTTGAAAATGAAAAGGAAACACATGCCCCTGACATGGGTTTGAACCCGCTACCCTGGGACTCACAGTCCCCTGCTCTACCAACAGAGCTATCCAGCCGACTGGCTCTCCTGCTGCGTGAAACACATTATTACATTGTGTGGTGTGGATCTGGGGCTAAAAGGTGATTCTCAGCTTTGTTTCATTTGTGATGAACTGGACTCAAAGCCAAACCTTATTGATGAAAAGGTAACATAAACAATATTTTTTGAAACTAAGGGATTAACACTTGTGCTTCCTGTGGACTTGAACCAGCAACCCTGGAACTCAGAGTCCAGTGCTCTACCAACTGAGCCAGCCAGAGAGCTGCTTTATCCTTTGTCAAATGACCTCCAGTACATTAACTAATGATTTGTACAAAATGCAGATCATTGGAAATATCCAATAAAAGAGACACTTCTACCATATCTGACAGATTCAAACTACAAGGCGCTGTGAAAACAGAAGATTACAATCTGCAGCCTGGATTTGATCCCAGTCTCTCAAGGTAAAGAGCATTTAGCTGAAGGTTATTTGCATCCTTGAACTGGATTCAAACCCAAGCTCCTGATGAGCCGAGACGGTAAATTAAACAAAAGCAGCACAGCGGACTTGAACCACCAACGCTGGGAATAGAAGCCCTGTGCTCAACCAACTGAGCCATCCTGCCAGCTGTGCCAGGGGGCTCATTTGTGACGTGAACTGGCCTAATGATTTGTACAACATGGAGGTGATTACTGCATTGAAAATATCCAATAAAAGAGACTTCTGTTGTATCTGACAGATTCAAACAAATAGACGCTGTGGAGAAACAAAACAAGCACACAACACAAGGCTTCAAACACAGCTCTGGTGTTTATTTATCAATCCTTTTTTTAAGTCTCTTAATCAGAGAACACCAGTCATGCTGTGCCACTGTGTTGTGGGTCTGGTTTCAAACTCAGTTCATTTGTCCTGTGAGCTGGCTTTGAACCCAGACCTCCAAGAGGCGATGCAGGCAGAGCTAGTGAACCAGCCCACTGCACCACCTGGCTGCTTGTGACAGCCTAGCACTCTAACCTGGTATATGAGATTCACTTCCCTTGTCACAGACTGCACACGCACGCAGAGTAACATGCCACTGAAGAGAGGAGCGATTATCAAACCAAACCGTATTACACAGTAGCTCTATAAGGTAAATGAAACAATATTTCTCAAAATGAGGAAACAATAAACACACAACTCGAGTGTGACGTGAATCAGCTGACAAGAGAATCAGAGACCAATGCTCTACCAACTGAGCCAGCCAGGAAGCTGCTCAAAGCGCCTCTCAAATGCTCCCCAGTATTTGAATTCTTCATGAGTGCAGCTGAGGGGTTGCAAGGATGCTGAAATAGACCAGCAGCACAGACCCCTGCTGAGTTTACCTTTAACATTACATCAAAGATTCTGTGAAAATAAATGTTAAAAACAAGGCTTTTAACATCACATTGAATTTCGCTGCCCAGGTTTGAACTCTGTCCACCAATGATAACATAGACAAAAGATATTAAACCAGACTTCTGTGCTTTCCATCTGCCTGGGGAGAAGCTGTGTAACATTGTCTATAAAGTTCATTCTTTAAAAATGAAACTACAGAATTGAGTAATTGAACTCGGTGCACCAAGCGTAACACACACACACACTGGACCACCTGCCTGCAATCAGGAAATGTATTTCACATTAACAATCAAGGGGCTCGAACCCACAGCCCTGAGGTGATGAGTCCGCTGCTCTAATAACTGAGCTGCCTGGCCAGCAGGTCGCGTGGCTTAAAAATATAGCATTTTCTATCGTGGCCGAAATGTTAAGAATTAAAAATATATATATTTTTAAAAGCACTGCCCCAGTGGAATAATGAGGTATTGCATGCCAAGGAAAATAAACCAAGAATAACACATACATTACCCATGGCATGCAATACCTCATTATTCCACTGGAGGGCGCGTTTTTAAACTTTTTTTAAAAACGTAAATGTTTTTTATGAAAATATCACTTTTGTTTTTGAAAAAAAGTAAAAATAAATAAATAAAAAAATATAAACATTGCACTAATAAACCCATAACTCGAACATTTAATAATACAAAATAATAAAATCAGTGTAAAATTAATGAAAACGACTTAGGCATACTTGCAGCAGTAGGAGGTCATGGGTGCTGAAATGTCATGACCTCCTGCTGCTGAACGTGTGCTCAAAACTGATCATGACATCATGCCCCTGTTTGCAGTGCTGGCCCGACCCTAAGGAGATAGCAGGGTGAGTGCTTTCACATTTCCACGTGAAGTGGGCGTTTCACGCTTATTTAACCCTCCGCTGAATCTATATCACAAGATTCATGGTGACCTGACATTTGGTTCACGGAGAAACAGCGACGCCCAGTGGTAGGATTGGCGCATTGTCTAATAGCAGCGATGGAACGCCCATACAGGGCACTGTTTATTCGAGCCGAAATAGCTCAGTTGGGAGAGCGTTAGACTGAAGATCTAAAGGTCCCTGGTTCGATCCCGGGTTTCGGCAAACAAGGTCGGCCACCACTTTTAACTTTACAATGCATTTAAATGTGCTCAAACGCAATGCTTGTCTTAATGTATTTTTGGTTTGGAATTCGTTTACATAAAGTAATGAATTACAATACTGTAAACAAATAATTTAGAAAACATTCTTTTAATAATACTTAATTAGGTAAATGCATGCCAGAATTTTTGTATAAGTGGATTTTTTGTTATTATTATTATTTATTTATTTATTTTAAAATAAAAATGTAATTAAAAAAAAAGCAAGCCGTCCCTGGGTGGGCTTGAACCACCAACCTTTCGGTTAACAGCCGAACGCGCTAACCGATTGCGCCACAGAGACCGCGCCACCGAGAGCCGACAGTGAGGGAAGTGAATCTCGACTAGCGGGCTTCTTGTATCCTCTCTCGTGTGATACCCTATCCAGCCGCTAGATGGGAGTGTTGTATTAAAAATGATGTTGAAAAGCCACAAACACGAACTCTTTTTGAGACAAATGTCTGAACAGAAATACTACCCAAGGGGAATCGTGTCTGAAATAAAGTGAATTAGATCAATCGCAATAGAAAATGAATAATGAATGACTACATCTCTATGTATCTCTCTCTCTATATATATGTAATAGTTATGTTTATCGTGTCAGAGTCACATTGCATCTGCTAATGATGTCACATCTATAAAGCTCATTTGAAGTAACCGTCCCGCTCTGTAAACGCAATACTGAAGTTTGAGCATTTCCTGCTATTATCCTGACCCGAAATAGCTCATTGGGAGCGCGTTAGATTGAAGCTCGTAAAGTCCCCGGTGTTATAAAAGATAGTGTCTCTGTGAGCCACTGTCCTGAGTGGTCGGATTGCATAGGGGCGTCACGCCACCTTCCTATTCGCCTTGTACTACAAACAAGTAAACTGTGCTCGCTCGCTCGCTCTTTCTGTTTGTTCTCTTGTATTAAGAATGAGTTGATCCAGAGAACTAACCGATCGTCGGTCTGGTCTCGACAGAAAATAGTGCTGTGCGTTTTTCATATCCAATGTGTCATTTAAAATAAATATTTTTGTTAATCATACTGAATCAGGTAAATGCATGTCATCATTTTCGTAATTGAATAGAACATCTAAAACTGAAAATAAATCGCGTCCCTGGGTGGGCTTGAACCACCAACCTTTCGGTTAACAGCCGAACGCGCTAACCGATTGCGCCACAGAGACGAAGTCGAGCAGGAAAGAGAAGGAGCAGCAGAAATGTGAAACGCGTCACCCGGGTGAACACAGGAATCCCTACTGAAGTGGAAGCTGCTGCTGCTGCTGCTGCATTACTGCGCTCTCCTGGGGTTGCGATTGTTTCTGGTTGTGTTGTGTTTGTAGATTACAGGAGTCTCTTAAACATTCTGCATCGATCTGAGAGGGAGAGAGTAAAGGGGCAAAGAGAGAGGGATAGAGAAGGAGGGACAAAGAGAGAGGGATAGAGAAGGGGACAAAGAGAGAGGCATAGAGAAGGAGGGACAGAGAGAGGTATAGAGAAGAGGGACAGAGAGAGGGATAGAGAAGGAGGGACAAAGAGAGAGGAATAGAGAAGAGGGACAGAGAGAGGGATAGAGAAGGGGACAAAGAGAGAGGCATAGAGAAGAAGGGACAGAGAGAGGGATAGAGAAGGGGACAAAGAGAGAGGCATAGAGAAGGAGGGACAAAGAGAGAGGGATAGAGAAGGAGGGACAAAGAGAGAGGCATAGAGAAGGAGGGACAAAGAGAGGGATAGAGAAGGGGACAAAGAGAGAGGCATAGAGAAGGAGGGACAAAGAGAGAGGGATAGAGAAGGAGGGACAAAGAGAGGGATAGAGAAGGAGGGACAAAGGAACCTCTTGTTTGCTGTGCTCACATAACAGCTCTGTCTCCCTCTCACGCCTCGCACTCATGTCGTTTATTATTCAGGCGCTGATGTAAGCAGTCTCTCTCTCTCTCTCGCTCTGTTTCTTTGTTTTTACTTTGCTTTCTGCTGAATCATCTTATCAGACCCTTTGAATTCCAGAATTCCCTCCTCCTCCTCCCCTGCCAGGAACGACAAAAACAAGAACATGTTTGCTCAGACCAATCCCTTCTGGTCAAGTTGAAGTAAACACAGACTGCACTGGGAGAGGCAGGCTGGATGTGTGTGTGTGTGTGTGTGTGTGTTCAGGTGCAGAGACTGCACTGGGAGAGGCAGGCTGGGTGTGTGTGTGTTAATGCACTGGTCAGTGCTCCTGTGTGTGGTTCTGGTTATCTTGTGTCAGGGTGCATTCGTTTTGGCCGTGGTTTGCACACTGCAGCTCGCTCTGTTAAACTCATTCGTTTTGGCCATGGTTTGCACACTGCAGCTCGCTCTGTTAAACTCATTCGCTTTGGCCGTGGTTTGCACACTGCAGCTCGCTCTGTTAAACTCATTCGCTTTTGGCCGTGGTTTGCACACTGCAGCTCGCTTCTGTTAAACTCATTCGCTTTGGCCGTGGTTTGCACACTGCAGCTCGCTCTGTTAAACTCATTCGTTTTGGCCGTGGTTTGCACACTGCAGCTCGCTCTGTTAAACTCATTCGTTTTGGCCGTGGTTTGCACACTGCAGCTCGCTCTGTTAAACTCATTCGTTTTGGCCGTGGTTTGCACACTGCAGCTCGCTCTGTTAAACTCATTCGTTTTGGCCGTGGTTTGCACACTGCAGCTCGCTCTGTTAAACTCATTCGTTTTGGCCGTGGTTTGCACACTGCAGCTCGCTCTGTTAAACTCATTCGTTTTGGCCGTGGTTTGCACACTGCAGCTCACTCTGTTAAACTCGGCCACACTCCTCTTCCCCGCAGAGACTCACACGGACTATATTTAGCAGGAATTAGCAGCAGATCTAAGAATACCGTATATAGGGCAGGTTGTCATAGAAACAGATTAGAATCCCGAAAAAAAGTTTATTTCACCATAGCAATCCCTGAGTCAGAGAAGAAGTGCAGTCTCACAGGGGAGTAAAAAACTAAAAGGGGGTGCAGGTTTTGTGGGGTCCCCTGAGCAGTTCCATACAGCAGGGCACGGTGGCATTTGTAATTTTATTACAAGCAGCTTCAATCTTTTTATCCTTCTCTAAATACTGGATTCGATACACGCAGGGAAGAAGAATGAGAATGTTGCAGCAGGCAAGTTTATTTCTGCAAACATCCTCAACGCTCATCATAAATATTTAATCGCTGGCAAAACGCCCATCTCATAGACCTTTGCACTTTGAAATCCCAGGAGTTGCTGCTTCGTGTAGCACGCAGTGAGGACGTGCAGCCCTGGTAAAATCAGACAGACAGACAGACTGTGTCGTGAGGGTGATACAGTGGGAGTGTGTGAGGAGGTAGGGACGTGTAGCCTGGCTCTTCTTTCTTTGCTTCTCCCGGAGCAGAGAGTGACCCAAATCCCATTAAAGTTGGTATTGGCACTTTGCTCTGGGAGAGCGTGCCAGTGGAGAAGACCTTGACCCTCAAACCAGCTGACTGAATAGCTTTTAAATCTGTCTGTGGCACTCGCTGATTTCAGTGCCCGCAAGAGAGCTTCATTAGAAGTCATGTCCTATTGCAACCCATTAGCAGCAGCTACACTTCTAACGCTATCACTGAGAGTGTAGATCTGCACTCACAATGTATAATATCACTGAGAGTGTAGATCTCACACTCACAATGTATAATATCACTGAGAGTGTAGATCTGCACTCACAATGTATAATATCACTGAGAGTGTAGATCTGCACTCACAATGTATAATATCACTGAGAGTGTAGATCTGCACTCACAATGTATAATATTCACTGAGAGTGTTGCTCTCACACTCACAATGTATAATATCACTGAGAGTGTAGATCTGCACTCACAATGTATAATATCACTGAGTGTGTAGATCTGCACTCAGTGTCAGTGATAAAGCATTTAAAAGCGATAAAGCATTTTAAACCACAGCAGTATCTATATAAACAGATTAAGCGTGTTAATATCAGATCTTCATAAGCTTTTTATTTAGATATGATGACTTCCAATATGTTTGTAAGTGCTGGGTTGAGGCCTCTAATCAGCTAGACTTTGTTTCTGATCGTTTTCCTTGTCATGTCAGCTAGACTTTGTTTCTGATCGCTTTTCCTTCGAATGCTCATTTCTGCAGTCAGACAGACTGGCTCTTAACAATAACTCGTTACACCAGCTGCTTACCACAAACAACAAAGTCTATTATTTGTATTTTATTTTTGACATATACTGTACACACAGAAATATATATATATATATATATATATATATATATATATATATATATATATATATATATATATATATATATATATATATATATAAACACAGAGAGGTATTTCAAAATTGTCAAAACAATATGGAATGTTTTCTCCTCTTCTTACACCGCCTCTTTACAATTTGAATTCTCCAAAAGTTTTCTCTTTCTTACTTGCTTTACAAAGTTATTTTAGTATTATTATTATTATTCTTTGTAGAAATATTTCAAATAAATAAAACCTCTTTCTTTATGTCTGGATTTAGGAAGGGGAGTAGGGGTGGGGGTAGAGCCCCTAGCCCCGTGCCCTGCCCTGGAAATGCCCTTTGAACTCTTCACAGAAAGTCCTTCCTGTCTGTCGATGTGCGCACGTCCGTGTGTGAGAGAGAAGACACGGGGACAATCACACCCTCTCTCTCTCTCTCTCTCTCTCTCTCTCTCTCTCTCTCTCTCTCTCTCTCTCAAGAGTCTTTATAGGCGGTCGCCCAAGTCCCAAAGAGCTCCTATCCTCGGGCTGCATTTATTTGGGGGTTACGACGATCGACAGGATGAAGATGGTTAGGAAAGGGGGTCACCTCTGTAATGAACAAAAGAAAGAAAAGCAAGGACTGCAGCTTTCACTGCCACAGCTGCTCCTTCGTGTTTCATCTCTGGAGGGAGAACAGAGTAGCAGTAGCAGTAGCAGTAGCAGTAGCAGTAGCAGTAGAGTAGAGTAGCACAGAACTACAATCCCGCCATCGCAATGGTATTTTTCCTTCCATTGGTTCCTTTAAAATATTACATTTTCTATTGCAAGTCGTTGTGTTAGAATGTGTTGTATCGCCGCTACCACCATCATTATCGTTGTCCTACAACACTGTCCTAGTTAAGAGTCTTAGTCTTGGCCCAGATTTTAGTCCCCGCTGTCGTCCTGCAGCTCTTTAATAATCTCTATCAGATTCTGGAGCCCGAAGATGTACCCCGTGTCCTGGCCCTCGTGGACCACGCTGTCCTCTCCGTAGTAGCGGCACGTGGTGTGTGCAAAGTCGATCATGCGCACGTCCACGCTGCAGGAGCCACCGCTGCCCCCGGACCCCGCTGCAGCCCCCGCCGCCTCCGCCTCTGCTTGCCCCGGACTTTCCTTTGCTGGGTGAAGGCGAAGGCTCCCCCCGCCCCCGCCCCCTCCTCATCCTCCTCCTCCTCCTCCTCCTCCTCGCCTCCTCTCCGCCATGGTGCCAGGGCTGCTGCTGCACCTTCTTGCCGTCGAGATGATGAGCAGAGAGCTGGAGTAGAAGCGGCACGACTCCTGGGCCTCCAGCACGGCCTTGAGCTCCGAGAGCTGTGCAGGACCGCTCCAAGAGCTCCCGCCGCAGGAAGCGCTGCTGTGGAAGAACTGGAACAGCGCCTCCTTGAAGCCCGGCACCGTCAGCTTGCGCCCGTGGTACTTGTTCATGAACATCAGCTGCCCCGAGTCTGACTGGTACACCTGAAAGGGAGGGAGAAGTCACTCAGGAAAACCACACACACTGAAAATGTACAAAGACGTACAAACCCCCCCCCAATGGCTCAGTTTTATTAAAGAAAAATAGCATTTGGGGTTGGACCCAAACAAAACACACTTTATAAGTCAGGACAGTCCTGTATGCTGGTCCACACACTTACCTACCTCCCTCTCCCTCTCCCCTCCTCTCCTCTCCAAAACACTTACTTACCTACCTCCCTCCTCTCCCACACTTACCTACCTACCTCCCCCTCCCCCTGTCCCTCCCTGTCCCTCCCTCACACTCACCTCCACTCTCCCCATCTCCTCTCCCTCACACTCACTCCCCTCTCCCTTCCCTCACCTGCATGCCACAGACTCTCACTCCGATGATGGCCGAGGTGCTCTGCTGGCACTTGCGGATCTGGTTGGCTTTCTTCTCCTCGGAGGCGTCGTCCCCGTGCTGCCGCGTTCCCATCTTCAGGTCGAGGACGCAGGGCACCTCGTAGCGCCACGTCAGGTTCTCCAGCAGGATGAATTCTGAGAGGCCGGCGGGTCAAGGAAGAGACACACAGCAAACAAGACTGGAGACCAGACTGCCTTGACACAATGCAACGCCAGCACCAGAGCAGTCGCGTGTAGGTGGAGTCAGCCCGAGGTTTCGGAAGTACCCTTTATTATTATTATTATTATATAAGTTAATACGTGGAGTGTACGGTGTGTCTCTCACTGTATGAGGTGTCATCTTGTGCAGTTCTGTGTGCAGTGACTTCTCTTACAATACAAGACACCTCGACACACACCACGTATTAACTTCTTATTAAAATCACAAGCATGAAGAGACTGTACTTTGCACTTGGAGTCTCAGCAGTCAGGTTCCCATTCCTAATCTGCCCTGAATCAGTTAATAAGCTATTCAGAGCTGCCAAGTGCTAACTGGTAACCAATTACTGAACTACCTGCTGGAATCACCCTCCACACAGCAGATTGAAGCTCAAATTACACCAGCTCATTTCAGAACTGTCTCACCCTTTCAAAGGATTATTCCCTGGCACTGTCTCTGTATCCTGCATGAGCAGACAAGGTACGGCTTTCACATTTGAATGAGGGCTCGTCTGTGTAACAGGATAGCTTGTGGTGGATCTCAAGGTTATAACGTCTATAAAAAAAAATAAAATAAAACCTGAGCCACGCAGCTCCGATCATAAACTCTGGAATTCCTGGTTCCCTAGTAACGCTGGCAGGGATCGGCACCAAAACTATTTCGATCCGGCTCCTTTTTGGGAAAATGCCTTGGTGCTGAAGGGAAAGCAGTGAAACGCAGGGAGGCGCTCCTGGCACACCTGGGCAGTGCTCCCGCGCAGCGATGGAAAGGATACTGTACTGGTTCCGATGCTTGGCGTTCTCCTTCATTCTCTGCAGCTGCTGCTGGTGGCACTTCATGCTCCACGGGTTGTGCTTGATCTGGGACACCACGCTGCCCTTCTCCAGGCTGCAGTAAAGCACCTCAGACTTGTTCAGGCGCTCAAACTCCTCGTCCAGGTTATAGCTACTGGGGAGAAAAGGAAGAAAAACAAGCCCATTAGCACGTGGGCAAACAGAGTCCTTCTCTTCAGAAGAGAGACAGACACTTCACACAGGCAAGGAAACACTATCCAGCAGGACTCTGAACACACTGTGTGGAAACACCGTGGCGCATGGCCACACATAACCACACGTGCAGATCACAGCCAGGGGACGACTCACAAGGTCATGAACAAATACGGCATTTCTTTTTACCCCCTTTAAAAAAAAAAAAAAAAAAATTCTGGTGTGGGGTACTAAAAACCAATAAACGAATAACATAACTGATCTAAAAAAGGTTCAGTCAAGAGCAGTGAGCAAACAGGGCTGGGATGGAATCGTTGAATTTTCATTTTTTGCTCTAATTGTTCTCTGCAGCCCGAGTGCTGTTAGTTTGGGTATCTATTGTGTGCATCACAGTGTATGTGTGTCAATGAGGACTCTGGGGAGCAGGCAGCAGGAACGCAGTGCCCCAGATAGCAGCAGCAGAGCCTGGGCTAGCGAGCACATCGCTCTGCTAACTGTGGAAGAAAGGGGGTCACCGCTATCAACACACCCCTGTACACTGAATTCACTCATTCCTCACACAATACAACAGAAGGGTATGATCGCAGTTCTGTCGTTGTCATAAACAGACGCACCTTCTCTGCGAGACTGTGTATGTGGGACGAGGTTAACAGTAAACGCTTCGCTGCATTGACGCCTTTCTTTTTTCAAGGAAATGTTTGTTTTGCAGCCAACATTCATTCATGTGTGTCTGTGTGTGTCTGTATGTCTCTCTCTCTCTCTCTTTCTCTCTCTCTCCGTGTCTCTGGTCTGTGTGTGTGGCTACAGTCAGTGTTTGTGTGTGTGTGTGTGTGTGTGTGGGTGTGTGTGTGTGTGTCTGTGTCTGCCTCGTACCTCTTGAGTTTCTCCTCCTTGCTGTAGTTGCTGTGTGTGTGTGTGTGTGTGTGTGTGTGTGTGTGTGTGTCTGCGTCTGCCTCGTACCTCTTGAGTTTCTCCTCCTTGCTGTAGTTGCTGTGTGTGTGTGTGTGTGTGTGTGTCTCTGTGTCTGCCTCGTACCTCTTGAGTTTCTCCTCCTTGCTGTAGTTGCTGTGTGTGTGTGTGTGTGTGTGTGTGTGTCTCTGTGTCTGCCTCGTACCTCTTGAGTTTCTCCTCCTTGCTGTAGTTGCTGTGTATGTGTGTCTGTGTGTGTGTGTGTGTGTCTGTGTCTGCCTCGTACCTCTTGAGTTTCTCCTCCTTGCGGTGCTGCCGGACCCTCTCCTTGCTGTAGTTGTCGTTCTCCAGTAACAGACCGGACTTCTTGTTGCTCCACTTCAGCAGCTTGTTCTTGGGCTCGCAGTCCGAGAGGTCCACGTTCTTCTCCAGCTCCCCGTGGTCTCCTCCGTTCAGTGGGTACGCGATGAGGCACAGACTGCCTTCCTCGTCCTCCTCGAAACTGACCGACACCACTCCTGTGGGGAGGGAGGGGAGACACACTGTCAGAATCACACCTACTGCCCGCTTATTACAAGTTTGATTTGTTTTACCCCAACCAGAAGCGAGCAGTGTTTCCTCTTACTCCTTATTCACTCACTGTGAATCCCCAGCCTCTACAGACTGCCTCCAGGCATCTCAACCTAACAGAGATCAAAAGATCTGGACAGACAAACAGCTGCATGGTCAATATATATATATATATATATATATATATATATAGAGAGAGAGAGAGAGAGAGAGAGAGAGAGAGAGAGAGAGAGAGAGAGACAGAACGAACAAGAGAAAGGATGAGAGAACATTCGAGAGGAGAGAGAGAGACACACACAGCAGCACGTGTGCCGGAAGAAGAAGATCTCTCAGCAAAGTGAGACCCAAAACAATAATGACAAGAGGCCGACACACTCGGGACAAACACTCGTTTTATTGCCATGACAAATTATTTCACTGCTGCTCAACAACAATTAAATAATAATAAAGTAAAAAAAAAAAAAAAAAAAAGAATCATAAAAATCACACTGTAATTGTTTGTCCTGGTAAACGACATGAACACAAGTGAAGAATTGTTTGGAGTTGGGTAACTTTTATTGTTGTTTCTGAAATACACAAAGTGCAATCCCTCCATCCAATGAGAACAGAGGCGACACGAGGAGAGCACACACCAAGGAAAAGAGCAGCAAACTGAACCCCCAGAGTGTCTTTAGCGTAACCCCTCCCTCCCTCCCTCCCTCCCTCACACAGCAGCAGGTTTGCTGTACAGCTTGTCACAGAGTCCCAACAGAGGCACAGGACAGTCCGTTCCACTCGTGGATTGTGAAACATGAAACAAGATCAAACGTGCCTCTGAATCTCTCTCTCTCTCTCTGTGTTTGGAGGTCAATGTCTCTCAAGTCTCAGTGACAGGGCAGTGGTAGCAGGGGGCTTGGGTTCACACCAGTTCATATTGCACAAAGCGCAGCGAGTCTCCGAGGCACAGGAGGAGGCTGGGTACAGGGGGCAGGGGGCAGTACAGAGTTCCTTGGCAGGTCGGCAGGTGGGGCACACAGACAAACAAGGCATGGAGACGACTCTACCACCCTGCAAACTGACTGCACAGGCAGGCTGGTCCAATACAATACGTGCATATTATACATTCATTTCAAATGAGAAAAAAAATATTACAATCTGTTTTATTGCAACAAAAAAAAAAAGTACAGATTGTCAAAATGAATAAAATGTAATTGACAAAAAGAAATATCAAATCTAGGGAACGAGAACAATGTACCCTCTACTAGCAGCTTACAGAAAAGGAGGGGCACGAGGACCCAGGAGCCTGCCTGCTGTGAGCTGCTTCCTCTTTCTGATGCAAATGTGAAGCAAACAGAGGCCTGGCTGACTGGAAAGGATGATTAACCCCTCGGGACCCTGCCCTGCCCTCCACCTTGTTTTCAAAACACATTGACACCAGGGGAGGTCAGAGAGGAGAGGAGAGGAGAGAGGAGAGAGGAGAGGAGGAGAGAGGAGAGGAGAGAGAAGAGAGGAGAGAGGAGAGAGGAGAGAGAAGAGAGGAGAGAGGAGAGGACAGGAGAGGAGAGAGGAGAGGGGAGGACAGGAGAGGGGAGGAGAGGAGAGGAGAGAGAGGAGAGGAGAGAGGACAGGAGATGAGAGAGGAGAGAGAGGAGAGAGAGGAGAGGAGAGAGGAGAGAGGAGAGGAGAGAGAAGAGGGCCCCACTAGATCACACCCCTACCCTCTCTCCAGTACACCAGCAAGGCTACACAGCTTCTTACTGCTGTCTCTTCTTATAGTCCTGCACTGAATCCAGTGAACTTGTCATTGTATTTATCTTGCTCTTATTGTATTACCTGTACTGTAACACTTGAAATGTATTTGCTTACAATTGTAAGTCGCCCTGGATAAGGGCGTCTGCTAAGAAATAAATAATAATAATAATAATAATAATATTGCACATTCAGCAGGCACCGCACTTCAGAAGTGGTGTTTTGAATGGATATTAATTAGCTCTTATTATTAGTGTATGGCTCTCGGTGCTGCTAAAAGATTACATGATTATCGAATGAACAGTGTATCAGAATGCACTGAGCTGTATAAAACACACTCACATTGTCTGTATGCATGAGCAAAACAACTAAACACAGGCACCAGCACCAAATGACATGAAGGCATTGAAAAAAACACAAAGCAAAGCAGCAGTTAACATCAGAGAGCAGCCCTAACACAGCCTGTTTATTAAGAATCATAACAACAAGAGAGGTACTGTTCTAGATGTATCTGCACACAACACAAACGAGTTTATATACACACACATATATATGAATAGACATGTAATACACACATGTACAGTTCTACAGTCTTCATGTACAGCATTCCTGGATTTATTTTAAAGAGAAGCCCCACCTTGCATCACTTACCTCTCCGCTCCTCTACCCCACATCCCTTGGGTAAGGCTGACAGACACACCGCAGTAGCATCCCAGCTGCTGTGTTAGTCAAACCCAGGGCCACAGAGGCTTTGCCTGTGTCCGAGGACATTGATATTAGCAAACGCGGCACCCTGTCCCTGGCCTTGTGAACCCTGTGCCACTACACGCACGCACACACACACACACACACACACACCCACACACGGACACACACACACACCTAAACGAGAAACAATTCCACAAGCATCAGAAGCACCCGCAACGAGAGCGAGAGAGAGAGAGAGAGAGAGAGAGAGAGAGAGAGAGAGAGGGGAGACATGGTGCTGGATGTGTTGTTTTTTCCCCCACTGCATGTATAAAACGACTCTGATGAATACACAACAGGAATACATCTTGAATTGCAATGCCGTGCACAGTGTGTGTGTGTGTGAGAGAGATGCTGCCGGCTCCTTACCTTTGTACTGGGGGATGTATCGGCGCATCTCCACGGGCAGGCTCTTGTAGAACTGGTGCTCTCGGGGGATGAGGGGCTTGCAGATGGTCTGCTCGCTGAAGCGCAGCACGCAGGAGTGGCCTCCCACCTGGTGCACGAAGGGCTCAAGCACGACCCCCTTGTTGTTGCCATAGCGTTGCTGCTCCCCTTCCATGGCTTCCAGAGCAGGGCTCATCTTTAAAGGGCATCAGACACACAGCGGGGAGGGGGTGGAGGGAGGGAGGGGAGGGGGCGCTTAACCGAGAGAGGAGGCCTTGTTGTCCCAGGAGTTGAGAGGAAGCAGCAGGGCTGTGCGATCCCTCCTCCGGCTGTTGCTGTTCCACACAGGCTCTGCAATGCAAACACAGCGCGGCGATCCCGATTACAAACAGCTCTCAGTGTTTATAAAAACATGAAGGCCTTCTGATCATGAAAAACAAGGCTGTGGAAGAGTTTCAGTGAACGCGATTTATAATAAAAACAAAGGGACAGGGCTGCTCTGAGTGCTTTCAAATCAGATGTATCCCAAGGAGCGCCCAGTACTGAACTGAGGCAATGACCTCACAGCTCTGACAAAAATATCACAACAAGACAGCTCAGCCCCGCCCCTCCACACGGCACGGCCAATCAGAGCAGCAGCAAGCTGTCGTCAGGGTGGAAACTGAGCTAGGCAGGGTCTGACAAACAAAGGAAGGAGAGTGGGGGAGGGGGGGAGGGGGGGGGAACGAGAGAGAGAGAGCGAGAGCGAGAGCGAGAGCAACAGCGAGAGGGAGAGAGAAACAGAGACTGCTGCTCTCAGCTGTTTTTCTCATTTTCTCTTCCAACCTCGCCGCAACACTAGAGGGAGCGCGAGAGCGAGGAAAGGCACTCAATGCAACAAAGAAACAGAAACAAAAACAGAGAAAAACAACCTTATGATTGTTCTGTGAAATGCCAGGAATTTAAAGAAAAAACACACAAACGCACAGACAAAAACACATGAATATGGTGAAATGGCTACTTTTGCGATTGTGGGAGATCAGAGGAGCTGCAACAACACTAATTGCACACACAGGGCCAGCGGCTTCACAGAGCACAGAAACAAGGGCAGCTGGGCTCTCCGCACTCACACTGGGTGTTTCTAACGGAGGGCAGTTTGGGGTTATTTTATATGTCTTGATTTATATATGCATAGAGTCATTTTGTTTCCGTCTAGGCTACTTCATTTTTGTTTGCTAAATATTGATGTCCTATTAATTATTTGACTATTTTGCCATTTGATTCCATGATTTCACAGACAGAGTGCACCTCAAGCAGCCAGGCAGCACTTTACTGTTCACTGAGGAATCCTGCGCGCTGCAGCACTGGAAAAACCTTTTAATCAGGACTGGAGATAGGACACTGCTCCACAGAGCGGACAGCTGCCATGGCTTTTTATTACTAAACATACACACATTTCTCTGAGCAGTGCAGTGCTCTCTTTAGTGTATAATATTTTCTAACGCATCAGAGGATGCTAAGAGGGATTTGGGTTGGTAGTTTTCCAGAGATCTTCATGTCTGGTGTCTGTGGATTCCTAAAGAGGGCACACAAAGCTCCAGAGATTAGGATGATCTGCCCGCTCCCTCTGGTAAAGCTCTGCTCCACCACGGTGCTGCTCTGTGACGACAGCAGCAAACCCACACACAATGTTAACACGAAGACAGACGACTTTCACAAGTCACCGTTAACAAAGCTACACCACAGCGTTTAACAGAGCGCCCTCTCCATGCAGTGCAACACAGGCGCGTGAATCTCAAGTGTCAAGAAGGATGAGCTTGGAGGCCCCGGACACCCCCAAAAATGAATGCAAAATCAAATAGAGAAAATAATCCTGTTGAATGTTCACCACCTGCACGGAATAGCAAGGTGAAAAAGTCAAGAATTAAACGAGCAGAGCTTTAAAATTCCATCTCTAGAACTGGACAATGCGCGAACAGGGAGGGGGTGTAAAGTCTAAATCGTTTTCCAGAGGCACAGGCATCGGAAAAAAGCTCAGCTCATAAATCTCCAAGATTAGGAGAGCACTGAACAATACAGGTCAGGACTTGCCAGACAGCCTCCAAGCAGAGCTGCTATTAATACATCAGGTTATCCCCTCTCTCTCACACAGAGGACTTTTTAACCTTTAAAACAATCCCTCACTGCCAGCCAGCCTGCCAGCCATTGTGGGGCCTTTCATCAGCTACTTGTGAGCGTACTTAACCCTTTCATTACCAGACCTGAACAAGGGCTCCCAACCCATCAGTGATCGGGGTCAGGCTGTGCAGGAGATCAGAGAGTGGAGAGCAACGCAGACAAACAGGTCAGAACGGTTGCTTAGCACATCAGAAATAGACCTGAACCAGTTACAAGATAAAGGAACTCAATTAGTGGGATTAGAGCAGCATTATTCCTGCACCACCGGTAACGACAACTACTAGGAAATGCGGAGGAGCGCAGTCGGGACCGGGTGCTGAAGATCACGCGGGGCAGAAGTGCCTTCGATGAGGACGTTTTCCATGACACCAAGATAATCCCACTTCATTTAAAATCAGTGTGGCACTACCATTAGGTGCGACCTCGTCCCTCGCTCTCTCCCTCTCTCACACTCTCTCTCACTTTTTGCTTGTTGTCTTTCTAAAATAAATCTGTACCACTTCACTTTACACATTGTAGGGGCGGGGGGCTGAATTTATTCTGCATGGCTCGTATTCTAGATATTTTCACAACTCGACCCAGTGATTTGTGATGGTCGAGGGCATGGCCACCGTTCAGTTCTCACAGCTCAGCACAGTACAGGCTCTCCTAGCTGCTCCGAACCCACTGCAAGGATCTGGAGAGTAAACAGGATGATCCATCTTATTATGAACCTCTTTTTCCACGAAGCATCACCTCACGAGACATTTCAAAGAACAAAGTTCGATTTTCACAAAACTGTTCTAGACTGCTGCATGGTGGAGAATTCAAAACATTCAAAACATTCTTGAAAACTCCAGCCAAAGCTTTTTCAGTGAGCAGGGCCCCACTACCTAATAAGGAAGACTGAAGAAAACACCTGCTGGCAAAAAAACGAATGTGCCCCGCCTCCAGTGCTGTTTTATTGGCCAGTGGGACCTTTGCCCCGCCCTCAAGGGATGCTGAATGGTGTTCCAGACTTTCTGTACCAAACAAACCCTCCCCAAAGGACTCTGGAGTCTTCTCATCAGCTCATTTTTACTGTCAGGTTTCATGCGATCGAATACAAAGAAAATCCCAAGGAAGGAAGGAAGGAAGGAAGGAAGGAAGGAAGGAAGGAAGGAAGACCTGCATCTTTAATGATGAAAGAATCAGAAGAACACATTCCTTTCTTCTGAGACCACAAAACAAGCGGGTTTAAGATGTTCAGTTACCAAATGCACAGCAGGCAAGCACAGTCCTAAAAAACAATGTTTTATTTAATATGTAACAACAAAACCCATTCCTCTGTTACACACTAATGCCCTTTTCTAGCCTGGTTTGAACTAGACAATAGGATCAAGACCTCAGTTTGGGAGCCTTCAAAGTGCTGGCTATTGTTTTCCTGAGAGCCAGTGACCTAACTTTCTTTCTTTCTTTCTCTTTCTTTGCCGTCTCGTTCCTGGAGAGTCATTTACAGCATCGCTGTCGATACAACACCAACAAAAACAGAACGCAGTCCGCTCATTGTAGGACAAATGCAGAATGTAACACACACCCTTCCTAATCTTAGGAGGAGGACTCCGTCCCCCTTTCCCTCCAGCACGGGGGTCAGGGATTCACAGAAACGGAGTAAACCAGCGACAGCCATGAATACCAAAGCAGTTCAGTGGGGTTTCCAAACACACAAAGCCTAAAAGACACTAAAAGAAACGGATTCAAATACTTTTGACCAGAAGCCTTTCTCAATGTCTTTAAATGTCATCCTTTGAAGATACTGGGAAAAAGACTACTTGTGGAAAATGTGTGTCTTTGAACTTAAGTTTCTTTAAGCATATTTAAATTCGGCACTATTGAGAGTGTAATAGTTACAGTGTTACATGTTTTTCTTTTTTCTCCCTAAAGCAGTATTACAAACAGCCATGCAGACCAACACTTTTTCTGTTACACAGAGCTGAAAGGACATGCTTGTCTAAACTGATCCTCTACTTGAGACTATATTTTGAGCTTTTTGACAGTCTTGTGACTCCAGCCACAAGGGTTCATAAAGCTCCACCCCTCTCAATCCTCCTTTTACTTGAACAAAATAAACAGCGTTTTCAGTGGAGCCCATCCAGCATGCCGGAGCCCCACGCTGCAAAGCACATGACCTCGGTCCAGATTTAGAAACTGTATCTGTGTGAAGAATTCAAGACAGACAGCATTTCAAATTCTTTAGGATTCATATTTATAACCTTGACCCAGGTTTTCAAAACTAAACCAACTTGTGTAACTGCTTAACATTAACAAGCATGCTAGGAATTCACACCCCCAGGCAAGGCTGGGAATACAAACACCAGGGCCATCAGAGGGACAGACAGATGACAGACAGACAGACATGTTCTTTCATACGCCCCCAGACTCTAACACTCTCAATCCCAACCCAAATTTCATCACAGGAGTCTGTGTTCTCATCTCGTTGTCTTTCTCTCTGTAATGGAGCAATCGCTGCTCATTTTACTGTTAGGGTTCACGTGATCAAATACAAAGAAAATACCAACCAAGGAAGGAGGGAGGGAGGGAGGGCAGACCTGGAGCCCAGCGTCTGAGGGACTGGGAGGTAAACTGTGGGGCCTAACAGGAAGAGACTGGGAGATGGTGTGTCCCACTGGTTAGACTGCTGTGACTTTTTGACAGGACTGTAAACTTCCAGAAACAAGCTTCCCTTGTTTTATGGACTGCAGCTTCCCAGCTGTGCCGTGCCTGTTTGGAAAACATTCTGCCTCAGCAACAACAGCAACAGCAACACACGCTTGAACCCGCGCCAAGTCCACCAGCCAGCAAGGAGGGGATGTTTATTTTCCAAGAAGTGCTGGTAAACATCATCTATAAAACATCTAGCGGGAACAGTTCAAGCCTCTCCAATCAGCAGCAATAAAACTCAGACCAAGGACCAGGGGTCATAAAAAGTGCACTGTACCGTAGCCAGTGTAAAAACATCTTAACGGAGGAAAGGGGGGAGACGGGGGAATGGGTGCTGTGTTTACTTCTTCTTTGAATTGGTGTGTGTGGGCCATCAAGTTTCTATCATCCTGAACCATCAAACACTTAACAGTGCTAAACTGAGACACTGAAAACGACTTCAAGTGAAACGTATGTCACTGAATGTATTCCGTTTCTCCAAGCATTTCTAAATGGTGCAGTTTACCTGAGAAGGGGGAGAGGGTAGCGTGCGAGGGGGCAGCTGTCACTGAGCCCAGCGGACACACAGTCTCATTGCAGGAGCCAGGCAGGGCAGCAAAGCTGCTCTCCCACTGCCCCTCGAGGGGGGCACATCATTAATAACACCAGCTGTCCCAGTGCCATGAGAATGCATACATACTGGCAGGGATGCAAAGACAACACATGCAATGAAAGAGCATCAGGGCTTTGAGAGACAGGGAGGCAGAGGGGCAAACAGAGTGTCTTGAACCTTTCAGAAACCTTGAAAGATCAAACCCATTGTCACGACGTATCACTTGCACATGAGCTTACACAATGACGCTGTGCTATGCATGAATGTATTCATGTATTAATGTGCACAGTGTGTTGTCCATGACGCTCTTTCAAAAGGGCTTATCCAGCTACCCCAGCTGTTAAGAAGGGGATCTAGGCCATGTCCCCACAATACTTAAAATATACATTTCAAACACTAAACAACAGTTTGAAATGAAAACTCTGGATGCATTTGCAGTGAGTATTAACTTTCATTACTGTGCTGATCCCCATCCATAGGCCTCTCTGGAGTTTAGAATTAGAAACCTGCCCTCTATGGGAGTGAATGCAAACTCAGAAACACTCAAAATAATGTAAGCGAGGGTTTGATTGAACACCACGAGGACACTGCAACACTGTATATTCAGCAGCAGACAAGACAGAGCATGGCAGGACACTGGCTAGGAGGACTGTCAGAGCCAAGCGGGCAGGCTGCTTCACTTGGCATCGTCGCTCTTCTCTCAATGCCAAGGCGCCGACGGGTCAGGAGGATTCCTCCCCGGCTCGCTCGAGGGGCTCCCTGCTGCAGCCCAGCGTGGAGGCTCTCAGTCCAGGCTGGCATGACCTTCCTCCTCCCTGCACTGAAGAAGGACTCCAGCTCAGCCTTGCTCTAAAGCTGGTGGACCTCAGTGTCTGACTGCATCTGCAAAGCACGGTCCTCCTGCTATGAAGTTAATGTGGACAGAGAGACACTCACTCCCATCTTTAACTGTTACGTTTTGTACTTTTGTTTTTTGGAGGTGTTTTATTGTAATCTTATTTGTATGAATGTGCCTCTGTAATCCTGGCCCCAGATCAGCCAGCAATGCTCCAGAATTACACTGGGATTAGGCAACAGGCTATTTTTATACTGCATCCAATTAGCTGCTCTGTTTTTCTCGTCGCCCATGCAAATGTCATCCTGGAGGACTGAGGGGCTTTGCATTTCTCAAATTCGTAGTTTCACGGGCCGTTAATCATCCTTTCCTTAGTCTCCCCCTTGAGGCGTGCAGCGTGTCATCATTATGACAAACTCAAACACACAGAGCTGACTCACAGTAAAGGGGCTGAATTCACAGTGAAGGGGCTGAATTCACAGTAAAGAGGCTGAATTCACAGTGAAGACTAGCAAGCTGCACAAGGATCAACAGGAATTTGCAATCTCACAAAAATAATAAATGGAGCTGAAGGGGCGTGAAGGGAGGGAGGCAGTGTGGTCTAGTGGTTAGAGCTGAGGGAAGGAGGGAGGGAGGCAGTGTGGTCTAGTGGTTAGAGCTGAGGGATGGAGGGAGGGAGGCAGTGTGGTTTAGTGGTTAGAGCTGAGGGACGGAGGGAGGGAGGCAGTGTGGTCTAGTGGTTACAGCTGAGGGACGGAGAGAGGGAGGCAGTGTGGTCTAGTGGTTAGAGCTGAGGGACGGAGGCAGTGTGGTCTAGTGGTTAGAGCTGAGGGACGGAGGGAGGGAGACAGTGTGGTCTAGTGGTTAGCGCTGAGGGACGGAGGCAGTGTGGTCTAGTGGTTAGCGCTGAGGGATGAAGGGACGGAGGCAGTGTGGTCTAGTGGTTAGAGCTAAGTGACGGAGGGAGGGAGGCAGTGTGGTCTAGTGGTTAGAGCTGAGGGATGAAGGGACGGAGGCAGTGTGGTCTAGTGGTTAGAGCTAAGTGACGGAGGGAGGGAGGCAGTGTGGTCTAGTGGTTAGAGCTGAGGGACGGAGGGAGGGAGGCAGTGTGGTCTAGTGGTTAGAGCTGAGGGACGGAGGGAGGGAGGCAGTGTGGTCTAGTGGTTAGCGCTGAGGGATGAAGGGACGGAGGCAGTGTGGTCTAGTGGTTAGAGCTGAGGGACGGAGGGAGGGAGGCAGTGTGGT
>CM060264.1:260704-293329 GCA_030684275.1 Acipenser oxyrinchus oxyrinchus | reverse complement strand
CTAGTGGTTAGCTGAGGGATGAAGGGACGGAGGCAGTGTGGTCTAGTGGTTAGAGCTAAGTGACGGAGGGAGGGAGGCAGTGTGGTCTAGTGGTTAGAGCTGAGGGACGGAGGGAGGGAGGCAGTGTGGTCTAGTGGTTAGCGCTGAGGGATGAAGGGACGGAGGCAGTGTGGTCTAGTGGTTAGAGCTGAGGGACGGAGGGAGGGAGGCAGTGTGGTCTAGTGGTTAGCGCTGAGGGATGAAGGGACGGAGGCAGTGTGGTCTAGTGGTTAGAGCTAAGTGACGGAGGGAGGGAGGCAGTGTGGTCTAGTGGTTAGAGCTGAGGGATGAAGGGACGGAGGCAGTGTGGTCTAGTGGTTAGAGCTAAGTGACGGAGGGAGGGAGGCAGTGTGGTCTAGTGGTTAGAGCTGAGGGATGAAGGGACGGAGGCAGTGTGGTCTAGTGGTTAGAGCTAAGTGACGGAGGGAGGGAGGCAGTGTGGTCTAGTGGTTAGCGCTGAGGGATGAAGGGACGGAGGCAGCAGCACTCTAAGGAGCTTCATCACTTGCTGCTGAACTTTCTGAGAAACCGACAGGATCTCAACGCAGGGCTGCCCTCAGGCAGCAGACTCACAGCAGACCTGCTTGTGTAACATTATATCAGCTACCAAGATAATGAAACAGGTCCTGCAGGATTAAACCAATTAGAATTACAAATTAAAAATAATAATTCCGTTTCAGAGCTGGCCGGTGCCGAGAGGTGCTTGAGCACGGTAACTCCGCTGCCTGCGCCATCCTAGGAAAGAGCTGACCTTCTGAAACACGAGTGAGACGCCAAGGAGCCCTCCGTGTCCCTTCCACTGCGCACACCGACGCAGCACAAGGGAGTCACTGCGAGGTTCTGGACACAATACCTGCTAGCTGCAAAGTGCAGCCTTCAGCAGCACACACCAGGGGGCTCAATTCCAGAAGGTCCGTCCGAGCCCTCATGGTCTTTGTTCCGTCTGTACCCTAAAATGACTGAATCGCACGCACACCAGCCGACTCGGGCACACAACTAACTGACATTCTTTGTACTGAACAAATAATCCTAGAAAACAAAATCGCACTTGACTTGCATTAGGCCGAAGATTACAAAGCCAACAATCATGATTTCTTTTCTGTTTAAGTGCTTTCCAGTCCAGAGGCCGTGCCACAGACGCCACTAGCACCGAGTCAGCGTAACACCACACCGCGTGTTTAAATTTTAAAAGCGTCGCCTAAATTATTCACAGCAGATTGGAAACTTTCCGAATTAGAAGCTCGCACAGATCTTTTACCAGGTCACACACACACACACACGGTTCACACTCGGAGACACTGAAACTGCAAAAACAACGGCGTCATTACTGCGGGGTCTAATTGTTTCACCACACCAGACACAGTGAAAACGAACACGACTAAAGCACTGAAGTCTGGTCCTGAGGATTGAAAGCAAGACCACACAAGGGGGCTCAGAATCCACGTGTTTATCACATCTTAGGCTGCTGTACGTTTTTTAAACATGCTTATAAACGGCACCTGCTTCCCCACACCAGCAGATTCAAAAAGCATGTTCATACAACATGCATCTAAGCCTGTCTTTAATTGATTTTTTTACACGAGGGTAGGGCAGGTTAAAGACTTTCCCGCACTGTACTTGTGTTTGCATGGACGGTGCTAAACGGAGTCTTTCTTTCTCATTGTAGCCGTATGTAGCTGAAGAGCTTTTGATTAAGTAGACCAGTAGAAATTCTGTTGAGTTTTCAGCCTCAGATCTTCATGTGCTTAACTCCAAACCACAACCCATTTCGATGTTTTAGTCTTAGTTACTTGGGAATGTTTAGCATGTTTGTCTAGTACAGTACAAATCTTCAGTGAAGAACGCAGTCACACTGGACTGGCTCCCGGCTCCCTCCCTCTCTCTCTCTCTCTCTATCACTGTCTGTCCTCCACCGCAGTGAGCTCACACTGTATTATAAAGAGTCACACTGGACTGGCTCCCAGCTCCCTGCTCTCTCTCCTCCACCGCAGTGAGCTCACACTGTATTATAAAGAGTCACACTGGACTGGCTCCCTGCTCCCTCCCTCTCTCTCTCTCTCTATCACTGTCTGTCCTCCACCACAGTGAGCTCACACTGTATTATAAAGAGTCACACTGGACTGGCTCCCTGCTCCCTCCCTCTCTCTCTCTCTCTATCACTGTCTGTCCTCCACCACAGTGAGCTCACACTATATTATAAAGAGTCACACTGGACTGGCTCCCTGCTCCCTGCTCCCTCCCTCTCTCTCTATCACTGTCTGTCCTCCACCACAGTGAGCTCACACTGTATTATAAAGAGTCACACTGGACTGGCTCCCTGCTCCCTCCCTCTCTCTCTCTCTATCACTGTCTGTCCTCCACCACAGTGAGCTCATACTATATTATAAAGAGTCACACTGGACTGGCTCCCTGCTCCCTGCTCCCTCCCTCTCTCTCACTGTCTGTCCTCCACCACAGTGAGCTCACACTATATTATAAAGAGTCACACTGGACTGGCTCCCTGCTCCCTGCTCCCTCCCTCTCTCTCTCTCTATCACTGTCTGTCCTCCACCACAGTGAGCTCACACTATATTATAAAGAGTCACACTGGACTGGCTCCCTGCTCCCTCCCTCTCTCTATCACTGTCTGTCCTCCACCACAGTGAGCTCACACTATATTATAAAGAGTCACACTGGACTGGCTCCCTGCTCCCTGCTCCCTCCCTCTCTCTCTCTCTATCACTGTCTGTCCTCCACCACAGTGAGCTCACACTATATTATAAAGAGTCACACTGGACTGGCTCCCTGCTCCCTCCCTCTCTCTATCACTGTCTGTCCTCCACCACAGTGAGCTCACACTATATTATAAAGAGGTCTATTAAACAGGGTGGATGCTTTAGGGGTTTTTTTGACTCTATTACCATTATCAACTAAATTATGAGATTTAAAACAAATCTGCCTGCTCATCGGATGTTTCATTTTCTTCACATACGTGCGTAAGAGCTGTGTAATTTAAAGAAGACGGGGTGATTAGGACTGGTGAGTCAGTCTCACAGTCCAGGAGGTGCATTCAAGGGGTTAGGACTCAGTCTCACAGTCCAGGAGGTGCATTCAAGGGGTTAGGACTCAGTCTCACAGTCCAGGAGGTGCATTCAAGGGGTTAGGACTCAGTCTCACAGTCCAGGAGGTGCATTCAAGGGGTTAGGACTCAGTCTCACAGTCCAGGAGGTGCATTCAAGGGGTTAGGACTCAGATCGATTCACCTGCTCATTCTGTCATTGGATTTGAATGAGAGATAGCTTCCAGATCCAGTAAGAACATGCAGTCAGGATCACCTCGTGCTCAAGGTATTCAAGCCCACCTTCTCTCTGCTGACTTTAACCGTGAACACGTCCAGGGGAATTGGGATCAGCCCTCATAACCAGAATGCTCTGCATTTGCGTTTCGTGAGATCGTCATGGATATTAGACACGTGCAATGATGCTTTTACAGTTGACAAATAAATGAATAAATAAATAAATAAATAAATACAAGGTTAAAAACAAGGTTTTAAAAAAGTGAAAAAAATCTTTAACCCATTTTTTAATTTTGCTAACCCAGTAAAAAGACGCCTCAGTCAGTGTTCTTGTAGGTGCGTTCTCCTCACACCCAGCGGGCTGGCTTATCAAGCCATGATGCATTTTATATCCCAGATTATTCATTTTCTGCACTGTGTGTTCGTGAGAGCTCAGCCCAGGCACAGTGATGTACTGTAGAGTAACCTGGCCCTTCAGAGCCATGGCACACAATGTTCCAGCACGCTGTTCCACTCTCCTTCCCTCTCGGCTCATTAAAACAACTAACTGGGGACCCACAGCAGTGCATCTGCAAGACTCCCACTGCGCAATACAGTACAATACAATACAATACAATACAATACAATACAATACAATACAATACAATACAATACAACAAGCATCCCAGGGCGCTTTACAACAAGACCCCAAAACAAACGGTTAACAGACCAGCCTAACAGTAAGCATGAGAACACATGCTCTACTGTACTCTGCTTTCTTCAACAGCTCATGTGGTAGGGTGCTGCTGGGTTTACAACAACACAGATTTAGAAGCAACTGTACACAGCACTGCGGATGCTAAACTGGTAAACACATTTTAACTGCACTGCTTATTGACCTGGACACTGGAACAATGCCTTATTCACACACACTTTGAGGTTTCAAAAAGTGCTGAAACTGTGCTGCAAAAGCTACAGCTATAGGAACAAAATTACTAATTTTAAAATGACCTGATTTTAAAGCTTTACTCCGACAAAGGGCAAAAAAAACAACCTGTCAGTGACGTACGCAGCACAGCAGCGTGTGCCAGCGTACCTGTGGAGTTCAGGGAACAGGGGCAGGAGATTACAGCCCACTTCCACTGGGATTACAACCAAGCCCGCACTGCTGCGTAACGGGGAAAAACATGCAATCCTGCCTGAACTCCACTGAGTCACCATTACGGGCCTGGGTGGTTGTTTTTTTTCTTTCTTGAACCTCAGAACAGTGGACATTCTGCTTACATTGCTGACCTGTGACAATAGACACCCTGTCATTTTAGAAACAATCATGGTTTATTCTTCCAGTATTTAGTGGTGACTCTTTGCAGACTGGCGTGACGGCACAGAAATGAAGCATCGGTTTGAGATAAACCTCAAGTAGTACCTGGGATCTGAAATGTGGCAATCCCCATGATTATCATCTCCACTGCCTGGACTCTCCTCCCTTTGATAAACCAGCAGAGTGCTGTCCCAGCGTGAAAATGAGGGCATGCTTTAAATCCATCCCTTACAGCTCCTTTCACAAAGAACCCAAATAACACAGGAACTGAACTGGTCGTGACTCAACACAAACCCGTTCCATTTCAACAGCCTGGCTGGGCAGGGGTGAGCCGGGCACTGCATAGCAAAATAAGCACGGTCCAGGACTGAGAGGAATGAAACATGAGCTTCAGAGAAGCAAACAGTGTTTAAACTTGACATGTTTCGAACTCTTCCTAACACAGAGGTGTGTATACAGTGTGCAGTGTAAGCTACTTTATTCAATATTCTTTTCCATACACGCAGCCACACTCACCCTGCTATCCTATCTGTACCCACACTCGCCCTGCTATCCTATCTGTACCCACACTCACCCTGCTATCCTATCTGTACCCACACTCGCCCTGCTATCCTATCTGTACCCACACTCACCCTGCTATCCTATCTGTACCCACACTCGCCCTGCTATCCTATCTGTACCCACACTCGCCCTGGTATCCTATCTGTACCCACACTCACCCTGCTATCCTATCTGTACCCACACTCACCCTGCTATCCTATCTGTACCCACACTCGCCCTGCTATCCTATCTGTACCCACACTCGCCCTGCTATCCTATCTGTACCCACACTCGCCCTGCTATCCCATCTGTACCCACACTCGCCCTGCTATCCCATCTGTACCCACACTCACCCTGCTATCCTATCTGTACCCACACTCACCCTGCTATCCTATCTGTACCCACACTCGCCCTGCTATCCCATCTGTACCCACACTCGCCTCTGGTATCCTATCTGTACCCACACTCGCCCTGCTATCCTATCTGTACCCACACTCGCCCTGGTATCCTATCTGTACCCACACTCACCCTGCTATCCTATCTGTACCCACACTCGCCCTGCTATCCTATCTGTACCCACACTCGCCCTGCTATCCTATCTGTACCCACACTCACCCTGCTATCCTATCTGTACCCACACTCGCCCTGCTATCCTATCTGTACCCACACTCGCCCTGCTATCCTATCTGTACCCACACTCGCCCTGGTATCCTATCTGTACCCACACTCGCCCTGCTATCCTATCTGTACCCACACTCGCCCTGGTATCCTATCTTTAGGATAAGGGAATCTCTCATACACATTTAAGAGTATGTTTTCCCAGGCTGTTTTTTCCTAAATGATTTGCCTTATCTTAAGTAAAGACTGGAAACTGTTTGATCCTTTGGCTAACTTGTCCTCCTAAACATCTGACAGATTTGAGACCTTCATCTCCTGGCTTAGTCACTTCAATGAGAGTGCAAGACACTTTGAGAACAGTGATTTAAACTGCGATGAGGCAGCTTGAGAAGTTACAACAGATCTCTCAGTCAGAGCCAGGCTGCCGTAAAAAAAAAAAAAAAAAAAATCAAACAGTTAATCGGATTACAGTCCAATGCAATCCGAAACGTCTACAAGAGGCTAGGAGTGTGTGCCAGCCCAGTTTAAATGAGGACCCTAAAAACGGGTCAGTTTAGAGACATGGCCACAGGAGAGAACGCCGAATCACTGATCACAAACCCGAAGAGCGGACTCTGTTCATTAGATCTACACACACTAGCTTTTCAAAGACCCGCTTCTTTACATTTCCACTTCCTCCTCAGGAACACTGAGCTCTTTTGGAAGCATTGAAAAGGTAATGTTTGTAGATCACAGTTCATTTAACAAACAGTGTCAACAATTCAGCTCACTTAGATTATCCCTGCAACCCATCCAAGGGGTCTTTCTCTACAGCCCTTTTAGAGGAAGTCTTATCACAAGAAGAAGACAACCTGAAATCATGAGAACTGATCATAAAAGGCAAACAGGAGCTGTAAGCCAGTGCGATGCAACAACTTCTGGCATTTTATCCATCTGAAGGGACAATGGAAATACTGTACTGCAAGTTCTCATTGGTGTCACTCAGTCAGTCAGTCACTGGGAGGGTGAAATATTATCTTTCAGCAAATTTACACAGAGCACCAGCATCCCCTAATCTGCTGGTAACCCCTGTTCAAGTCCGAGCAGAGAGCTCAATTACTGCATCTCCAAACTGAGAGAAACTCGAGAGCAGGTCTGTCCACTCAGCAGTTTCTCTCTGCCTCTCTGTTTTTATAGTCCCTGAATAAGCAGGGAGCCAGATTTGCAGGTCGCCGACAGCCAGATCGGATGGCACATATTAATCTCTGCAAGCAGGAACTTCATACGCTTCAAAGTGCTTAATAAATTATGAGCTGGGGAAAAGATGCACGATCGATATGGCAGAGGAAAAATACAACAAAAACAAGTCAACCAGCCCTGACCTCTTTGCTGAGGAGGTGCGCCCCAAAGCATGTGGCAAGGAACTGGGCGAACGGCATTTCAGTTAGCATGGTCATGGCCAACTGTGGCTCCAATAAAGCGATCCCACACAATTCTACCGGTCTCCGAGAACAGACACCCATGCGGAGCCGCACAGTGTCTTGTGATGAGAATGTTTTCTCTCTGACCTGTCAAGTGACCCTGAAGTTGTTTGCTCCTCCATCCTCGATGTATAGTGCATGGGTTTCAAATCAAGTCTCATCCACATACTGCACGCAGGAGCTCACATGTAATTTCCATCACGATTACATTCTTAATCCAATTAGGCTCACAGCACAATATGGAAGCTGCCAAGCAATGGGAGCCTTACTGGAATGTGATTATTGTCAACACACAGGCCAGCGATTCACAAATGAAAACAAGGCGTTTGATGGGTGACTGCAGAGCTACAGTATGCTGCATTGTGACACAGAGGGAACAGTGGATTACACAGGATTAAATAACACATAATATATCCAGGCACAACTTCTGCAGCTGCTCTGCGGCACTGAAAGAATGTCATACCAGCAGACATCTGAGGGAAGAGCTGACCTACTGCAGACCCCAGCATCCTTCATGAAGATCCAGTAACATTCCCCATCAACACAGTCACTGTCCAGGCATGGAAATAAACCCCCTATTGCATAGCAGGAGCTTAGGCACCTGAGCTTGTGACCGGAGGTGTGACTTGGCTCCTGGTAAAACCTGGAGTGGCTCAGACTGCTATGCAATGGGAGGGAGAGTCCTTGCCACCCCTGCAGTCCATGATGTGATGCAGGCCTCAACGCTTCGCTGTCAGTTTGTTATTTCATAAATGTATGAATCACCATTTGGACACCGGTATTAATATACTGCGGGCACAATTCACAGACTCTCGTAGGTGTTTGTGGTTCACTGCAGTTTATTAGTCAGTTCCAATTCCTGGATTTCATTTCTGCATAGTGTCCAACCACTATAGGATTCGCACATGGTGATATGGAATATGTGGGGATGCAAACAGATAGACTGTAAAGAAACAGCTGTTTGTCTGTCCTGGGTCATTCTAGCTCAAGTGGATCCAATCCTGAGGAAGGGGTTTCCTCCAGTCGTGGTTCATGATATTATTAATTAGCCAGAGTTATTTTTTTATATGTAAGAAATAAAGAAAATGTGTCACTAAGTGTTGCTCTTTCTTACCAGCGTTCTTTGAATGTTATAGTCAGTGACAATGACCTTTGAATACACTGGAACTTCTTTTCAGCAGTGTGTGTGTGTGTGTGTGTATATATACAGTACTGTGCAAAAGTTTTAGGCAGGTGTGAAAAAATGCTGTAAAGTAAGAATGCTTTCAAAAATAGACATGTTAATAGATTATATTTATCAATTAACTAAATGCAAAGTGAGTGAACAGAAGAAAAATCTAAATCAAATCCATATTTGGTGTGACCACCCTTTGCCTTCAAAACAGCATCAATTCTTCTAGGTACACTTGCACAAAGTCAGGGATTTTGTAGGCATATAGTCAGGTGTATGATTAAACAATTATACCAAACAGGTGCTAATGATCATCAATTCAATATGTAGGTTGAAACACAATCATTAACTGAAACAGAAACAGCTGTGTAGGAGGAATAAAACTGGGTGAGGAACAGCCAAACTCAGCTAACAAGGTGAGGTTGCTGAAGACAGTTTACTGTCAAAAGTCATACACCATGGCAAGACTGAGCACAGCAACAAGACACAAGGTAGTTATACTGCATCAGCAAGGTCTCTCCCAGGCAGAAATTTCAAGGCAGACAGGGGTTTCCAGATGTGCTGTCCAAGCTCTTTGAAGAAGCACAAAAAACGGGCAACGCTTGAAGACCGTAGACGCAGTGGTCGGCCAAGGAAACTTACTGCAGCAGATGAAAGACACATCATGCTTACTTCTTCGCAATCGGAAGATGTCCAGCAGGGCCATCAGCTCAGAACTGGCAGAAAACAGTGGGACCCTGGTACACCCATCTACTGTCCGAGAAGTCTGGTCAGAAGTGGCCTTCATGGAAGACTTGCGCCAAAAGCCATACCTCCGACGTGGAAACAAGGCCAAGCGACTCAACTATGCAACGAAAACACAGGAACTGGGGTGCAGAAAAATGGCAGCAGGTGCTCTGGACTGATGAGTCAAAATTTGAAATATTTGGCTGTAGCAGAAGGCAGTTTGTTCGCCGAAGGGCTGGAGAGCGGTACTTGAATGAGTGTCTGCAGGCAACAGTGAAGCATGGTGGAGGTTCCTTGCAAGTTTGGGGCTGCATTTCTGCAAATGGAGTTGGGGAGTTGGTCAGAATTAATGGTCTCCTCAATGCTGAGAAGTACAGGTAGATACTTATCCATCATGCAATACCATCAGGGAGGCATATGATTGGCCCCAAATTTATTCTGCAGCATGACAACGACCCCAAACATACAGCGAAAGTCATTAAGAACTATCTTCAGCGTAAAGAAGAACAAGGAGTCCTGGAAGTGATGGTATAGCCCCCACAGAGCCCTGATCTCAACATCATCAAGTCTGTCTGGGATTACATGAAGAGAGAGAAGCAACTGAGGCTGCCTAAATCCACAGAAGAACTGTGGTTAGTTCTCCAAGATGTTTGCCAACCTACCTGCCGAGTTCCTTCAAAAACTGTGTGCAAGTGTACCTAGAAGAATTGATGCTTGATGCTATTTTGAAGGCAAAGGGTGGTCACACCAAATATGGATTTGATTTAAATTTTTCTTCTGTTCACTCACTTTGCATTTAGTTAATTGATAAATATAATCTATTAACATGTCTATATTTGAAAGCATTCTTACTTTACAGCATTTTTTCACACCTGCCTAAAACTTTTGCACAGTACTGTATATATATATATATATATATATATATATATATATATATATATATATATAAATTTAAACAGCAAGCATTCGACAATGCTGTAGCATTATTAACTGTGTATTAGCCTCTTATGTACTTTTCACTTGCAAAAAAAGGAATTTGGCAGCCATTTAACATGTAATGGACAAAAGATCCAAAGTATCGCGGTAGCATGGAATATCACGATACTGTGCGTGGTACACGATACTGTGCGTGGCATCGTATCGATATCGCAGAACACTATTCCACTGAGTGGCAGACAAGGTCGTACCCTGACTCAATGCATTAAAGCAGGGCTTGGAATCACGCTATAAGAGATACATGTTGAGATACAGGTCACATAGGATTCAGAGAGATCTCAACCGCTTCGCATTAATCACAGACCATGACAATCGAATAACACGGAGGGGTTTGCGGGTTTATAAAACCATTCATAATGATACAGTAATACTAGAATTATTATACAGCTGTTTTCTGCTGTAACACTTACAACACATAATACTAATAATAACACAGAGAGAGACTGCAACATTACTATTGCACAATGGTGACTGACGCATAAGTGTTCAAAACATCACACACTAACACGGTAGAGTAGATAGAAAACATTTAACTTCAACGAAGACTATTATTAATAATAATAATAATAATAATAATAATAATAATAATAATAATTAAGTTGTTGATTCACGTTGTGCTGATAATGAGAAAATGAAATGGATTGGCGTTTAAATATTTTCTTTACACTTTTTTGGACAATAATTAAAATATAAACCTTGCTTACTCCTCTCAGATTAACACTGAAGTTGTTGCTTCTAGAAAAGGTGCTTTAATTCGGGTAGAGAGAGAGCGCAGCCTTCTCTTTTAAAGTTTAATTTATTATGTTATGTAAGCAGCCAGCTCAGTCATTTTTAACAATGCGATCATCAGGGACAAAAGAACCTACAATTTACCAAACCCCGGCGAACCACAGACCAAAAAAACAACTAAATAAAGAGGCAACACGGACGAAATGAATCCTGAAGGGGGTTTATAATATTAACCGTCAACCGCCGTCTTTATCAACTGTCATAATATCCGGGGTTTCAACAGCGCAAGAACAATCATTAAAAACACGCGTCGCTGTCAGACGTGTTATATAAACCAATCCACTTCTCACACTAATCTATAACCATCATTTAATAATGGGTGCCATTTACCTGTTGATTCTCCAACTTATCGGTGTTTTGTTTTGTTTTTCTTGTGTTTTTTTCACCGCTTGTCTCCAAATCACCGGCTTCTTTGAGTCCGGAATCCTAAAATGGCGGACAGTCTCTCAGCCTCTCTCTGGTCCAGGTCTGCTATTGGTCCCCGTGACCGCGGGACCGCGGCGCCGATAGGCTGTGCGGGGGCGTGTGTTGTGACATCGCCGTTGCTATGGGACCGCAGTGACTTGATGGTTGTCGTTCTCTTGTTGTGTTGTTGACATTGAGTTTTGTGAATGCTAATTGGTTCATTAACCACGTTTTCCCCAGTAATTAGAAAGAGCACACGTGAAACAAAAGGACGCACACAACTCATTACACTTGGAGAACATTCATTAGAACACCCCATAGCTAACCCTAACCCTAACCCTAACACCCCATAGCTAACCCTAGCCATAACCCTAACACCCCATAGCTAACCCTAACCCTAACCCTAACACCCCATAGCTAACCCTAACCCTAACCCTAACACCCCATAGCTAACCCTAGCCATAACCCTAACACCCCATAGCTAACCCTAACCCTAACCCCCATAGCTAACCCTAACCCTAACCCCCATAGCTAACCCTAACCCTAACACCCCATAGCTAACCCTAACACCCCATAGCTAACCCTAACCCTAACACCCCATAGCTAACCCTAACCCTAACACCCCATAGCTAACCCTAGCCATAACCCTAACACCCCATAGCTAACCCTAACCCTAACCCTAACACCCCATAGCTAACCCTAACCCTAACACCCCATAGCTAACCCTAACACCCCATAGCTAACCCTAACCCTAACACCCCATAGCTAACCCTAACCCTAACACCCCATAGCTAACCCTAACCCTAACACCCCATAGCTAACCCTAGCCATAACCCTAACACCCCATAGCTAACCCTAGCCATAACCCTAACACCCCATAGCTAACCCTAACCCTAACCCTAACACCCCATAGCTAACCCTAGCCATAACCCTAACACCCCATAGCTAACCCTAACCCTAACCCTAACACCCCATAGCTAACCCTAACCCTAACCCCCATAGCTAACCCTAACCCTAACACCCCATAGCTAACCCTAGCCATAACCCTAACACCCCATAGCTAACCCTAACCCTAACCCTAACACCCCATAGCTAACCCTAACCCTAACACCCCATAGCTAACCCTAACACCCCATAGCTAACCCTAACCCTAACACCCCATAGCTAACCCTAACCCTAACACCCCATAGCTAACCCTAACCCTAACCCCCATAGCTAACCCTAACCCTAACCCCCCATAGCTAACCCTAACCCTAACACCCCATAGCTAACCCTAACCCTAACACCCCATAGCTAACCCTAACCCTAACCCCCATAGCTAACCCTAACCCTAACCCCCCATAGCTAACCCTAACCCTAACACCCCATAGCTAACCCTAACCCTAACCCCCATAGCTAACCCTAACCCTAACACCCCATAGCTAACCCTAACCCTAACCCTAACCCCCCATAGCTAACCCTAACCCTAACCCTAACCCTAACACCCCATAGCTAACCCTAACCCTAACCCCCCATAGCTAACCCTAACCCTAACCCCCCATAGCTAACCCTAACCCTAACACCCCATAGCTTCTACAGTTTGGATTTGTTTTGCAATGAAATCAAACCTCCATAACTGAAAATCTCAGAAAATGATCAATACAGGCAAATTATTAGTGATTGTCTAATTTAATTGATGACTTCAATAAGCCAGACATGCAATTCATTTAAAAGAGTAAGAGAAACACAGAGCCACACACGGCAAAACGCAGGACATTTCAGAAGTTCTTTAAGATGCCTAATTAAAGTGGTCTGTTGTTTGTATATCAGCGATATGAATGAACAGTCATGGCATCGCTGAATGAACAGTCCATTCCTCGCTAGCTTCTCCTTCATTCGGTGCAGCACAGAGCACGCTCCGCAGTGAAGGTGCATCACGGTACGTGGGTGCTTGTACGTGGGTGCACATGCTCTTGGGGAATGCGTTGCTCTGATAAACCGGCCAGGCTGTGGACGGTGTGGTTTCCCTGGGACACGCAGCGCCGCGCTGGAAAGCACGGGACTCGAATGTTTAGTTTTAAAGAACTCCAAGATCGCCATCTGCTGGCCTTGTCTGAGAACTGCAACACCAGCGGCACAGCGGCACCTCAACTTCCTTTCCATAGAAACTCAAGACTTTCTCAGGGTCAGAAACACACAGACAATTTCGCAGTAACATTGGACCCAAATGCTAATAAACTCACTGTGAAAACAATTGCTTGGGTGACCATTCACTAATCTAATGACTGAAGCAAAATATGTAGGCTGAGCATGAAGTGTGAATGCATTGTGTTGTATTGGAGGATGCTGATTTAATGAATGCATTCTGCAATGAAACGACACACCCAGGTGACGTCTGACTGGAGTGGAGAGGCAGATGAACCCCAGTCTGATACTTTAAAGGATTAAATTCCTGGATAAACAACCAAACACTGAACTCTGGAACCCAATCTCCCCCTCCCTTCCCCCTCCAGCCCTCTCCTCCTCCCTCCCTCCCTCCCCTCCAGCCCTCTCCTCCCCCCTCCCTCCCCCTCCCCCTCCAGCCCTCTCCTCCCCCTCCCCCTCCCCCTCCCCTCCAGCCCTCCTCTCCCCCTCCCCTCCAGCCCTCTCCTCCCCCTCCCCTCCCCTCCCCCCTCCAGCCCTCTCCTCCCCCTCCCCTCCCCTCCCTCCAGCCCTCCTCCCCTCCCTCCCCCTCCAGCCCTCTCCTCCCCCTCCCTCCCCTCCCTCAGTAAAGACTGGGTGAATAACGCTCCTTTAAACAAAATGTTTATTTCAGAAGAACTCATTCAGAAAAGAATCGAAGAGAAATAAGCAAGATTTTTTTTTTTTATTGTCCAAAAAGTGTAAAGAATATAATTGAACTCCAACACATTTCTTTTTGTCATCAACAGCACAAAGTGAATCAGCATTTTCATCAAGAATAATAATAATAATAATAATAATAACGGTAATAACATCAGATTTCAATAACTGTTTTCTTTTATCCACCAAAACAAAGTAACTTTTATTAAAGATTTGATTTTTTTTGATAGATTTTGTGTAGTTTTTTTTTAAAAAGTGAAGTAGTATTTTCTGTGCACCGCAGCCTGCGCTTGGCTGCAGTGTCTGGAGCGTTCTCTGTCAGAGTGTCTGCGTGGTGGCACCCTCTAGAGGCAGTGTCGGGGGCGGCGCTTCATCCCACCCAGGTCCATTAACCCTTTCAGTGCTGACGGGACCCAAAGCATTGAGAGTTCTTACAGAACCCACGGGGACTCTGAATCCCATTTAGCACAAGCTACTGTATGTAAAAAATATGAACTGTGTCCTGTTCTCATGTGTGCTCAATAAATCCTTTCTGCATTATATAAAACTTCACGTAGCATTCTTCAGCTTGACAACGCTGATTCAGGGCTGAAAGGGTTTACATTTCAATCCATTTTTAAAAGACGACAGTCCTGGCCATGGACCTGGCTGGGGAAGCCAGAGAGGAATGAACTCCTGGAGTGAAAGCCCGGAGCTGGACTCGGCTGGGCTGGAGTGTGAGAGACTGGGAGTAGGGATACAGGGAGACTCCGGCCCTGCAGGACAGCTCCAGTCCAGGTTTAATAGAGGCACTGCAAAGAGCAGCGTGAGCCGGGCCAGGCTTTACATTCATTCTGTGATATTAAAAAAAACAAGCCGTGCGAGCCAATCACCAGGCAGAGCCCCAAGCACCCAGTCCTGAGCTTGAACAGGATCCGCCCCTCCTCACACACTAGTGACTGGATCTGCTGCTGGAACAAAAACTCACCCCACCTTGCCCAGCACCGCTCTCTCCTAACCCACCCCACCCCACCCTGCCCAGCACCAGCCACCCTAACCCACCCCACCCCACCCTGCCCAGCACCGGCTCTCCCTAACCCACCCCACCCTGCCCAGCACCGCGCCACCCTAACCCACCCCACCCCACCCTGCCCAGCACCGGCCACCCTAACTCCACCCCACCCCACCCTGCCCAGCACCGCCACCCTAACCCACCCCACTCCCACCCAGCACTGCGCCACCCTAACCCACCCCACCCTGCCCAGCACCGCGCCACCCTAACTCCACCCCACCCTGCCCAGCACCGCCCACCCTAACCCACCCCACCCTGCCCAGCACCGCTGCTCACCCTAACCCACCCCACCCTGCCCAGCACCAGGCCACCCTAACCCACCCCACCCTACCCCACCCAGCACTGCGCCACCCTAACCCACCCTACCCCACCCAGCACCGCCACCATAACTCCACCCCAACCTGCCCAGCACTGCGCCACTCTAACCCACCCCACCCTGCCCAGCACTACGCTCTCTGTTCCTCTCTAGTCTGGTAAGATGTCTCTCTGTTCCTCTCTCTAGTCTGGTAAGATGTCTCTCGTTCCTCTCTAGTCTGGTAAGATGTCTCTCTGTTCCTCTCTAGTCTGGTAAGATGTCTCTCTGTTCCTCTCTAGTCTGGTAAGATGTCTCTCTGTTCCTCTCTAGTCTGGTAAGATGTCTCTGTTCCTCTCTCTAGTCTGGTAAGATGTCTCTCTGTTCCTCTCTAGTCTGGTAAGATGTCTCTCTGTTCCTCTCTAGTCTGGTAAGATGTCTCTCTGTTCCTCTCTAGTCTGGTAAGATGTCTCTCTGTTCCTCTCTAGTCTGGTAAGATGTCTCTCTGTTCCTCTCTAGTCTGGTAAGATGTCTCTCTGTTCCTCTCTAGTCTGGTAAGATGTCTCTCTGTTCCTCTCTAGTCTGGTAAGATGTCTCTCTGTTCCTCTCTAGTCTGGTAAGATGTCTCTGTTCCTCTCTAGTCTGGTAAGATGTCTCTCTGTTCCTCTCTAGTCTGGTAAGATGTCTCTCTGTTCCTCTCTAGTCTGGTAAGATGTCTCTCTGTTCCTCTCTAGTCTGGTAAGATGTCTCTCTGTTCCTCTCTCTAGTCTGGTAAGATGTCTCTCTGTTCCTCTCTAGTCTGGTAAGATGTCTCTCTGTTCCTCTCTCTAGTCTGGTAAGATGTCTCTCTGTTCCTCTCAGGTCAGGGTATAATGTTTCTTTTTTTTGGCAAGATGTCTCTGTGGTTGGGGTCTATAGTTTGGTAAGATGTCTCTGTCTCTCTAAAGTCGGACAGGGTCTCTGGCTGTCTGGGTCAGGGTGTGGGGTCTCTGTTTTTGTCTCTAGTTTGGTAAGATGTCTGTGGTTAGGGTCTCTAGTTTGGTAAGATGTCTCTCGTCTCTGTGGGTAGTGAAGGCACAGGCAGCAGCAGCAGCAGTGGTGGTGGTGGTGGAGGTGGTGATGTGGACTCAGGGCTCTAGTCCCGCAGGTCCATGCTGGATCCAAACAGCGCCACCAGCTGCTCCTCATAGTGCGAGATGTTCCTCTTCATGATCTCCTTGCAGGAGCCCAGCAACCTCTCGAATGCCTGGATATCCATTACTGAGGAGGGGAGGGAGGAGAGGGAGGGAGGAGAGGAGAGGAGAGGGGGAAGAGGGAAGAGAGAGAGGGGGAGAGGGAGAGGGAGAGGAGAGAGGGGAGAAGGAAGAGGAGAGAGGGGAGAAGGAAGAGGAGAGAGGGGAGAGGAGCGAGGGGGAGAGGGAGAGGAGAGGGGGAAGAGGGAAGAGGAGAGAGGAGAATTATCAGTTGATAGGTATTATTCCAACAATGCAGCATATACCCCCATATTGACAGAGTACCCACATATATTTAGAGTGCACCCCCCAAACCAAGTGTATCTCCACATACTGACAGTGTACCCCCTCTTACTCAAGCACTTGACGCCCCCCACAGCGAGGCAGAGGCAGCTCTGGGCTTGTTGGTGACGAGGGCCAGCTCCCCGAAATACTGTCCGTGCGTGCAGCGAGCAATCTCAACCTCCGCATTGTCCTGCTGGTCTGCCTTCGTCTGGAGAGAAGAGAGGGGGGATGAGAGGAGAGAGACACTGCCCAGCGAGGTCTGACAGAGAGAGAGGAGAGAGACACTGCCCAGCGAGGTCTGACACAGACAGGAGAGAGACACTGCCCAGCGAGGTCTGACACAGACAGGAGAGAGACACTGCCCAGCGAGGTCTGACACAGACAGGAGAGAGACACTGCCCAGCGAGGTCTGACACAGAGAGGAGAGAGACACTGCCCAGCGAGGTCTGACACAGAGAGGAGAGAGACACTGCCCAGCGAGGTCTGACACAGAGAGGAGAGAGACACTGCCCAGCGAGGTCTGACACAGACAGGAGAGAGACACTGCCCAGCGAGGTCTGACACAGAGAGGAGAGAGACACTGCCCAGCGAGGTCTGACACAGAGAGGAGAGAGACACTGCCCAGCGAGGTCTGACACAGAGAGGAGAGAGACACTGCCCAGCGAGGTCTGACACAGATAGAGACACTGCCCAGCGAGGTCTGACAGAGAGAGAGGAGAGAGAGACCCTGCCCAGCGAGGTCTGACAGAGGGACAGAGGGTCTAGCATGAGTGCAGAGGGAGGGGGAGAGTCTATAGGGAGAGACAGGGAGGGAGTGAGGAGGGAGGGACGGAGGGGGAGTGAGAGGTTTGGCTCACCTTGCTCTTCATCATGATCCTCACCTCTCCGGACTCCACGATATAGAAACAGTCTGCCTTGTCCCCCTGCCAGAGAGAGAGAAAACCAAGAGTTTAACAAAACAAAACCCACAGCACGGACCCCTCCTTGTAGCACACAGCCCCCTCACCTGAGTGAGGACGCCTCTCCACAGCACGGACCCCTCCTTGTAGCACACAGCCCCCTCACCTGAGTGAGGACGCGCTCTCCACAGCACGGACCCCTCCTTGTAGCACACAGCCCCCTCACCTGAGTGAGGACGCTCTCCCACAGCACGGACCCCTCCTTGTAGCACACAGCCCCCTCACCTGAGTGAGGACGCTCTCCCACAGCACGGATCCCTCCTTGTAGCACACAGCCCCTCACCTGAGTGATGATCGCTCTCCGTCCTGGTAGTTCTTCACACCGATCACGCCCACAATCTTCATCCTCTCTTGCAACTGGAGGGTAGAGACAGGCGTTAGACTCCCTGCAGCCTGTCTCCCTCCTCTCCTCTCCCCAGCCTGTCTCCCCTCCCTCTCCCCAGCCTGTCTCCCTCTCCCTCCCCTCCCTCCCCTCTCCCCCTCCCCTCCCCAGCCTGTCTCCCTCTCCCCTCCCCTCCCCCAGCCTGTCTCCCTCTCCCCTCCCCTCCCCCAGCCTGTCTCCCTCTCCTCCCCTCCCCTCCCCTCCCCAGCCTCCCCCTCTCCCCTCCCCTCCCCAGCCTCCCTCTCCTCACCTCCAGTGATTTGAGCAGGGGCACGGACTCGACAAGGTCTCATAAGTCTTCCTCTTCTTGGCGTTGTTCTTGAGGGCGAGCCGCCGGGCGTCACGCGGTCCTGCAACAGAGAAACACGCCGGCCGTCACGCTGCAGGAGGAACACGCAAAGAAACGCCACAAACACGGGAGGAACGCACTGTGTTCAATGCAGCTGGATACATACTCTGAAATGCTCTGTGTCCAGCAAACAGCCAGCAGTGCTGCAGTGCTCACTGACATCCACTAGATGGCACTGCAGCAGCACGGTGCGATACCACCCTGCCTCCAGCCTCGAATGCCACCCACTCCTCTGCTATTGGAGAGTCCTTCTCCAGAGATCATTCATTTCAAAACTCTCTTGTTGCATTCAGGGACACTGGCCTCACAGCTGAGCAGTTGGAGTCATTCCAAGCTTTATTGTTGGCTTAGAATTATACAGGCAACCCATACAGAGCCACGAGCTAAGCTGAGGTGTGTGTGTGTGTGTGTGTGTGTGTGTGTGTGTGTGTGTGTGTGTGTGTGTGTCACTGCAGGGCTATACAGCTAACCCTGCTCCCTGTGATACTCACCAGGCCCCACAGCGCCCCCTCTGTGGTCGCTATGATAGTTGCAGCGCGGTGTGTTGTACATGGCTAGCTCTCGAAGCTGCCCGGTTATTGTACTGCCCCACGCAGACACTCTGCTCACCCTTCTGCACCAAGATATCGTACACGCCCCTGCAGAGAGAGAACACACACGCACACAGCCAATTAGACACAACAGAGTTCATACAAGCAAAGCACAAGAAACACACACACAGAAACACACATACACACGAACAATAAACACACACACCTGCTCTTCCCTCTGACTGCCTGCATGTCTCTCTCTGCAGTGTGTGTCTCTTCCCTCTCTCTGCAGTGTGTCTCTTCCCTCTCTCTGCAGTGTGTGTCTCTTCCCTCCCTCTGCAGTGTGTGTCTCTTCCCTCTCTGCAGTGTGTGTCTCTTCCTCTCTCTGCAGTGTGTCTCTTCCTCTCTCTGCAGTGTGTGTCTATTCCCTCTCTGCAGTGTGTCTCTTCCCTCTCTCTGCAGTGTGTGTGTCTCTTCCTCTCTCTGCAGTGTGTGTCTCTTCCCTCTCTCTGCAGTGTGTGTCTCTTCCCTCTCTGCAGTGTGTCTCTCTCCCTCTCTCTGCAGTGTGTGTCTCTCTTCCTCTCTCTGCAGTGTGTGTCTCTTCCCTCTCTCTGCAGTGTGTGTCTCTTCCCTCTCTCTGCAGTGTGTCTCTCTCTCTCTGCAGTGTGTCTCTTCCCTCTCTCTGCAGTGTGTGTCTCTCTTCCCTCTCTCTGCAGTGTGTCTCTTCCCTCTCTCTGCAGTGTCTCTCTCCCCTCTCTGCAGTGTGTCTCTTCCTCTCTCTGCAGTGTGTGTCTCTTCCTCTCTCTGCAGTGTCTCTTCCCTCTCTGCAGTGTGTCTCTTCCCTCTCTCTGCAGTGTGTGTCTCTTCCCTCTGCAGTGTGTGTGTCTCTTCCCTCTCTGCAGTGTGTGTCTTCCTCTCTCTGCAGTGTGTGTCTCTCCCTCTCTGCAGTGTCTCTCTTCCTCTCTCTGCAGTGTGTCTCTTCCTCTCTCTGCAGTGTGTCTCTCCCTCTCTCTGCAGTGTGTGTCTCTTCCCTCCCTCTCTGCAGTGTGTGTGTCTCTCTTTCTCTCTCTCTGCAGTGAATTCATTCTTTCCGTTTATGGCTGTAGGGGAATTAACTTTGCAGCAGGGGAGAGCAGAGATTGCATGTGAGCTCTGTTTCACCCCCTCCTCCTCCTCCTCCTCCTCTCTGTCGTTCACACACTGTTCTGTGAGCTGTGTTTCACCCCCTCCTCCTCTCTCTCATTCACACACTGTCCTGTGAGCTCTGTTTCACCTCCTCCTCCTCTCTCGTTCACACACTGTCCTGGGAGCTGTTTCACCCCCTCCTCCTCCTCCTCTCGTTCACACACTGTCCTGTGAGCTCTGTTTCACCTCCTCCTCCTCTCTCGTTCACACACTGTCCTGTGAGCTGTTTCACCCCCTCCTCCTCCTCTCTCGTTCACACACTGTCCTGGGAGCTCTGTTTCACCTCCTCCTCCTCCTCTCGTTCACACACTGTCCTGTGAGCTCTGTTTCACCCCCTCCTCCTCCTCCTCTTTTGTTCACACACTGTCCTGTGAGCTCTGTTTCACCTCCTCCTCCTCTCTCGTTCACACACTGTCCTGTGAGCTCTGTTCCACCTCCTCCTCCTCTCGTTCACACACTGTCCTGTGAGCTCTGCTTCACCCCCTCCTCCTCCTCCTCCTCTCAATCGTTCACACACTGTCCTGTGAGCTCTGTTTCACCTCCTCCTCCTCTCTCGTTCACACACTGTCCTGGGAGCTCTGTTTCACCTCCTCCTCCTCTCTCGTTCACACACTGTCCTGGGAGCTCTGTTTCACCCTCCTCCTCCTCCTCCTCCTCTCGTTCACACTGTCCTGGGAGCTCTGTTTCACCCTCCTCCTCCTCCTCCTCCTCCTCTCTCGTTCACACACTGCCCTGTGAGCTCTGTTTCACCTCCTCCTCCTCTCTCGTTCACACACTGTCCTGGGAGCTCTGTTTCACCCCCTCCTCCTCCTCTCTCTCGTTCACACACTATCCTGGGAGCTCTGTTTCACCCCCTCCTCCTCCTCCTCCTCTCTCTCGTTCACACTGTCCTGTGAGCTCTGTTTCACCCCCTCCTCCTCCTGTCGTTCACTGTCCTGTGAGCTGTTCACCTCCTCCTCTCTCTCGTTCACACACTGTCCTTTGAGCTGTTTCTCCCCCTCCTCCTCCTCTCTCTCATTCACACACTGCCCTGTGAGCTCTGTTTCACCTCCTCCTCCTCTCTCGTTCACACACTGTCCTGGGAGCTGTTTCACCCCCTCCTCCTCCTCCTCCTCTCTCGTTCACACACTGTCCTGTGAGCTCTGTTTCACCTCCTCCTCTCTCGTTCACACACTGTCCTGTGAGCTCTGTTTCACCTCCTCCTCCTCTCTCGTTCACACACTGTCCTGTGAGCTCTGTTTCACCCCTCCTCCTCCTCCTCTCTCGCGTTCACACTGTCCTGTGAGCTCCGTTTCACCTCCTCCTCTCTCTCTCGTTCACACTGTCCTGTGAGCTCTGTTTCACCCCTCCTCCTCCTCCTCTCTCGTTCACACACTGTCCTGTGAGCTCTGTTTCACCTCCTCCTCCTCTCTTGTTCACACACTGTCCTGTGAGCTCTGTTTCACCTCCTCCTCCTCCTCCTCTCTCGTTCACACACTGTCCTGTGAGCTCTGTTTCACCTCCTCCTCCTCTCGTTCACACACTGTCCTGGGAGCTCTGTTTCACCCCTCTCCTTCTCCTCCTCCTCCTCCTCTCTCTCGTTCACACACTGTCCTGGGAGCTCTGTTTCACCCCTCCTCCTCCTCCTCCTCCTCTCTCTGTTCACACACTGCCCTGAGCTCTGTTTCACCTCCTCCTCCTCTCTCGTTCACACACTGTCCTGGGAGCTCTGTTTCACCCCCTCCCCTCCTCTCTCTCGTTCACACGCTGTCCTGGGAGCTCTGTTTCACCCTCCTCCTCCTCTCTCTTGTTCACACAGTCCTGGGAGCTCTGTTTCACCCCCTCCTCCTCTCTCTTGTTCACACACTGTCCTGGGAGCTCTGTTTCACCCCCTCCTCCTCCTCCTCTCTCTCGTTCACACACTATCCTGGGAGCTCTGTTTCACCCCCTCCTCCTCCTCCTCCTCTCTCTTGTTCACACACTGCCCTGTGAGCTCTGTTTCACCTCCTCCTCCTCTCTCGTTCACACACTGTCCTGGGAGCTCTGTTTCAACCCCTCCTCCTCCTCCTCCTCCTCCTGTCTCTCGTTCACACACTGTCCTGGGAGCTCTGTTTCACCCCCTCCTCCTCTCTCTTGTTCACACACTGTCCTGGGAGCTCTGTTTCACCTCCTCCTCCTCTCTCTCGTTCACACACTGTCCTGTGAGCTCTGTTTCACCCCCATCAGGAGGTCACTGAGCAGAAACTGATGCTTCAGTTCTGGAAGCAGAGAGAGAGGCTGACTCCCAGAAATATACACACTGACACAGAGACACAAACACATACACTGACACACACACACAGGAATATATACACTGACACACACACACACCTCTCAATCACGTAGAAGTTGTCTCCGTCGTCGCCCTGGTCGATGACGTGCTCCTGCGGCTGCACCCTGTGCTCAAACATGGCATCAAGAACCTGGGACATCTGCTCCTGTGAGCGGGAGAGAGGAGGAGAGAGAGGAGAGAGAGAGGATGCAGAGGAGAGTGGAGAGGGATGCAGAGGATGGAGAGGATGCAGAGGATGGAGAGGGATGCAGAGGACGGAGAGGGATGCAGAGGATGCAGAGGCGGGAGAGGATGCAGAGGAGGGAGAGGGATGCAGAGGATGCGAGAGGATGCAGAGGATGGAGAGGATGCAGAGGGATGGAGAGGGATGCAGAGAGGATGAGAGGGATGCAGAGGATGCAGAGGGATGCAGAGGGCGGGAGAGGGATGCAGAGGGATGGAGAGGGATGCAGAGGGCGGAGAGGATGCAGAGGGATGGAGAGGGATGCAGAGGATGGAGAGGGATGCAGAGGGATGGAGAGGGATGCAGAGGATGGAGAGGATGCAGAGGGATGGAGAGGGATGCAGAGGGATGGAAAGGGATGCAGAGGGATGGAGAGGGATGCAGAGGGCGGGAGAGGGATGCAGAGGGATGGAGAGGGATGCAGAGGGATGGAGAGGATGGAGAGGGATGCAGAGGAGGAGAGGGATGCAGAGGGGGGAGAGGGATGCAGAGGATGGAGAGGGATGCAGAGGGATGGAGAGGGATGCAGAGGGATGAGAGAGGAGAGGGATGCAGAGGCGGAGAGGGATGCAGAGGGGGGAGATGGATGCAGAGGGATGCTGAGGGAGGAGAGGGATGCAGAGGGCGGGAGAGGGATGCAGAGGGCGGAGAGGGATGGAGAGGATGGAAAGGGATGCAGAGGGATGCAGAGGCGGGAGAGGGATGCAGAGGGATGGAGAGGGATGCAGAGGGGAGAGGGATGCAGAGGGGAGAGGATGCAGAGGAGGGAGAGGGATGCAGAGGGATGCAGAGGGTGGAGAGGATGGAGAGGGATGCAGAGGGATGCAGAGGGCAGGGAGAGGGATGCAGAGGGCGGGAGAGGGATGCAGAGAGCGGGAGAGGGATGGACCCCAGCGAGTTACACTGCTCTGCAGTTCCAGCCTGTGCCTGTCAGCCCCCTCCCCCACATTCCAGGCCACAGTGTTAGGCGGCGTCTCCATGGAAACTAATGTGCAAATCCTCTAGCTGACAGCAGTGTATCTAAACTCGCAGCTCTCCCCTCCCCTCCCTCTCCAAGCTCAGCAGGCACCAAACTTGGTCTTAACAAGATCTCATGAATTAAATTAAACGGAGCGGGTGCCAGCGAACTCCACAACACACTTTACACTCTCAAGAACTAAAGGGCTCCTCATCAGGGGTTCAGTGCGGTCAGAGGGTTCAGTGCGGTCAGGGGGTTCAGTGCGGTCAGGTGGGGTTCAGTGCTGGTCGGGGGTTCAGTGCGGTCGGGGGTTCAGTGCGGTCGGGGGTTTAGTGTGGTCGGGGTTCAGTGCGGTCGGGGGTTCATTGCGGTCGGGGTTCAGTGCGGACGGGGGTTCAGTGCGGTCAGGGGGTTCAGTGCAGTCAGGTGGGGTTCAGTGTGGTCGGGGGTTCAGTGCGGTCGGGGGTTCAGTGCGGTCGGGGGTTCAGTGCGGTCGGGGGTTCAGTGCGGTCAGGTGGGGTTCAGTGCGGTCAGGTGGGGTTCAGTGCGGTCGGGGGTTCAGTGCGGTCAGGTGGGGTTCAGTGCGGTCAGGGGGTTCAGTGCGGTCGAGGGGGTTCAGTGTGGTCGGGTTCAGTGCGGTCGGGGGTTCAGTGCGGTCGGGGGTTTAGTGTGGTCATGGGGGTTTAGTGCGGTCGGGGTTCAGTGTGGTCGGGGGTTCAGTGCGGTCGGGGGTTCAGTGCGGTCGGGGGTTCAGTGCGGTCGGGGGTTCAGCTCTGGTCTCACGGGTCCAGGCTTTTGAAGAGGAGGATGTCCAGGCAGGCCTCCTGCAGCCGGCAGCGCTGCTCGTCTGTTTTGGGGTGCACGACTGGGGCTCAGTATCCTCCTCCTCCTCATCGGGGTTAAAGGCCTCCGCACACACTGGGGGTGGAGGAAGATAGACAGCGTGACACACATGCGACTGGCCAGGAACAATCTCTCAGTGAACAGATTGTGCTGAATCATACTGAATCATACACACACGGACACTGACACACGCATACACACACAGAGAACGCCCCTCTCTCTCTCCCTCTCCCACACACAGGGTGACAATGCTGTTGCCGTGGAGACAAGAGAGCGCACACTGCCATTGACAAACCCAGAGCCTCTCCTCTCTCCCTCCCTGCTATTGATCCCTCTTCCAACCACCCTTCATCCTCTCCCATCACATTCCTCTCCTCTCCTCCGCTCTAAGCACCCTGCCTGCCCCTCTCCCCTGCAGGCTGGCTCACACCGCAGTTCTATCAGGGGTCCCGGGCCGGGGGTCACTAGAGATCAAAGCCCCTCTTTGATCTGGAGGCGGTTCGATTGGTTCTCTGCGTCTCGCGAGGTCAGGGCTGCGGGAGGCGGCAGCCAGCGGTCGATAAACAGCTCATCCTGAACACACTGCGCCCAGCCCTCCCTTTCATGAAGAAATCAATAAACAAGACGCACGCAGCTCTGAACAGTACAGTGCAGGGATGGGGAGAAGACTCCCATTGCACAGCAGCATGATCACTTCCTAGTTTAATAAGACACGTCTGAGCTTCTCACCTAGACACACTGGGGCGAACCAAGCTGGTAGTAAACTGCTGTGCAATAGAGTCTGATCTCCATCCCTGTGGTCTAGGACACGGTTCATGCAAAGTTTATTAACAATACGCTGACAGATCCTGTCACTCACGCGGCGCAGCACTCACATCGAGGGCAGTGTCTTAAGGAATCTCAGGATGCTCTTTGTAAAATAAATAAGATGATATCATGAGAGGAGTTTCTGAACCCCAGGACTGGGTGCAGCAGGGCTAGTGTGACTTTCAAGCCCTGGTTTGTAAAAGTGTGTCTGTGTGCGTCTCCATGGAAGGTAACTGTAGCACACAAAATAATCACACCTGTCTCACCACACCAGACATTTACATACATACAGTATGCAAAGCACATGGAAAACACACTCGCCACAAGCACACCCACTCATGCTCGCACTCAGCTGCATTACAGCATACTTATTACACCTCTGATTAGTGATCTCACAAACATTTATGACTTTTGTAATTTTGTACTTTTTAAAAGTTTCTCAGAGAGAGGGATGGGGGTTGCAGCGCTGTGCACAGTCTTACCTGAGACTCTCCTGCTGAACCTGTTGATGACTGGAGCTGTGGAGAGAGGAGAGGAGAGGAGGGTTAGCATGTAGAGCAGTCACACACGCACTACACACACACACACACAGCAGCACGCACACACACACGCACACATGCACACACACACGCACGCACGCGCACGCTTCACTAGCCAGGCAGACACCGACTTCAACATTAGACCCGCATTCGCAGTCTCTTGTGTATTCAATCCAGCAGACAGTGAAATATGAAGGGGCTCAAAAAACCTCCTGCTTAATTACTGAGCAGCCATCGTCACCGCTGTCCAACACACACACACAGGGACAGGGACACACACACAGGGACAGGGACACACACACACAGGGACAGGGACACACACACACACACAGGGACACACACACACACACAGGGACAGGGACACACACACACAGGGACAGGGACACACACACACACAGGGACAGGGACACACACACACAGGGACAGGGACACACACACACACAGGGACAGGGACACACACACACAGGGACAGGGACACACACACACACAGACAGGGACACACACACACACACAGGGACAGAGACACACACACACACAGGGACAGGGACACACACACACACAGGGACACACACACACAGGGACAGGGACACACACACACACACAGGGACAGGGACACACACACACAGGGACAGGGACACACACACACACAGGGACAGGGACACACACACACACAGGGACAGGGACACACACACACAGGGACAGGGACACACACACACACACAGGGACAGGGACACACACACGGGACAGGGACAGGGACACACACACACACAGGGACAGGGACACACACACACACACACAGGGACAGGGACACACACACACAGGGACAGGGACACACACACACACAGGGACAGGGACACACACACACACAGGGACAGGGACACACACACAGGGACAGGGACACACACACAGGGACAGGGACACACACACACACAGGGACAGGGACACACACACACAGACAGGGACACACACACACAGGGACAGGGACACACACACACACACACAGGGACAGGGACACACACACACACACAGGGACAGGGACACACACACACAGGGACAGGGACACACACACACAGGGACAGGGACACACACACACACACGGACAGGGACACACACACACAGGGACAGGGACACACACACAGAGGGACAGGGACACACACACACGTTTACTTTGCCCTCGGATTGAAGACTTCACCCGACTCATTCATATACAATCACACAACTCATACAGAGGACAGACCGACCACTGCATTTCAAGAACCATCAAGAGAGGGTTCAAAAACTTCAGCAGAGATCCAGCTCTCCACCCAGGAACAGACACACCCTGTACTGCATGTGGATGAAACATTCACGTCTAGAGATGTTAGTATAACATGGGCAGCATCTCCACGTATGAATCAAGGTAGGCTGTCTTCACAATGGGGCCTGGATATGCTGCTACCTGCATTCTGCAACACTGTGAGTTATGTGTGTAGATATCCACATTTATAATGAAATGCTATTGAAAATGAATGTGCCACAGTTATAATTAGCACTTCAAGAAAAGGTGTTTTTATTTTTTTACAAGCTTGAGCTTCATTCATTCCCTTCTCTAAATATTAAGGTTCTCTACAATGTTGGTTTCTGTTAAATAAAATTGGCATAACGTTAAGATGCAATTAAATATTTAACAGAAGACTAAAAGCTATGAAAAGAAAAAATACTGTATCAATTCTGGGCTGTGTACCAGCGCTCCAGAGAGGGTTTCGGGTCTGGAGTAACTTCAGTAACAGCTGTACCAGCGCTCCAGAGAAGGGTTCGGGTCTGGAGTAACTTCAGTAACAGCTGTACCAGCTCCAGAGAGGGTTCAGGTCTGGAGTAACTTCAGTAACAGCTGTACCAGCTCCAGAGAAGGGTTCGGGTCTGGAGTAACTTCAGTAACAGCTGTACCAGCTCCAGAGAAGGGTTCGGGTCTGGAGTAACTTCAGTAACAGCTGTACCAGTGCTCCAGAGAAGGGTTCGGGTCTGGAGTAACTTCAGTAACAGCTGTACCAGCTCCAGAGAAGGGTTCGGTCTGGAGTAACTTCAGTAACAGCTGTACCAGCTCCAGAGAAGGGTTCGGGTCTGGAGTAACTTCAGTAACAGCTGTACCAGCACTCCAGAGAAGGGTTCGGTCTGGAGTAACTTCAGTAACAGCTGTACCAGCTCCAGAGAAGGGTTCGGTCTGGAGTAACTTCAGTAACAGCTGTACCAGCTCCAGAGAAGGGTTCGGGTCTGGAGTAACTTCAGTAACAGCTGTACCAGCACTCCAGAGAAGGGTTCAGGTCTGGAGTAACTTCAGTAACAGCTGTACCAGCATTCCAGAGAAGGGTTCGGGTCTGGAGTAACTTCAGTAACAGCTGTACCAGCGCTCCAGAGAAGGGTTCGGGTCTGGAGTAACTTCACTAACAGCTGTACCAGCACTCCAGAGAAGGGTTCGGGTCTGGAGTAACTTCAGTAACAGCTGCACCAGCAGGGTTCGGGTCTGGAGTAACTTCAGTAACAGCTGTACCAGCTCAGAGAAGGGTTCAGGTCTGGATGCACTCCCATTGCAGAGCTGTTTGAGCCAGTCCTGGTTTTACCTAATAAGATGCACCGGTCCTTTGACATCGACACTGCCCACACACACCAAGAACATCTTCAGTTTTACTCTGATTCCGAGGATTTAGGGTTTTAAAAAAGCCAGCAGACTAAACACAGGAAGAACATAATCATTTCCTGAACGAGAGCAGGCCGTTCAGCCCATCAGTGCTCGTCCGGTTCCTGGTAGCGAATCGATGCCAAAACTTCAAGTCGGGTCTTAAAGGACCCCAGTGATTCTGTGACTAGGAATCCCATTCCATCCCTCACCACTCTCTGTGTGAAGAGTCTCCTTCAACAACATGACTAGGTAACCCATTCCATCCCTCACCACTCTCTGTGTGAAGAAGAGTCTCCTTCAACAACATGACTAGGTAACCCATTCCATCCCCTCACCACGTGTGAAGAAGAGTCTCCTTCAACAACATGATTAGGTAACCCATTCCATCCCTCACCACTCTCTGTGTGAAGAAGAGTCTCCTACAACAACATGACTAGATAACCCATTCCATCCCCCAGCTCCGAGAAGAGTCTCCTTCAACCACTCTCTGTGTGAAGAAGAGTCTCCTACAACAACATGACTAGATAACCCATTCCATCCCCCCAGCTCCGAGGAGCACAACGTACTGTACACAGCGCCCCACTGCCCCAGCTCCGAGGAGCACAACGTACTGTACACAGCGTCCAGGACTGCAGGCACAGCGAGGCTCATTGTTCTCAGAAAGAGCAGAGAGCTGAGATAAGGAGAGGACCTTTCATACCCACACATCAGTGTAGAAACCCTCTCCTTGCTTTCAGAGAGAGAGAGAGAGAGAGAGAGAGAGAGAGACGCACACACACTGATGGATATCTAGCACAGCTGTGTGTGAGTGAGTGAGTGAGAGCGATCCAGGAGGGGGGGTCTGTATTCACACAGCGGAGGGGAGTCCCTGAGTGTCAGGCGACTCGGCAGATCAAGGCTGGATCACAAGGTCTCTCTGATAGTGGAGGAGGACACAGACAGCAAGCTCACTCACTCACTCACATAGATAGAGTACTAGAATACACTTTCACATGTTTAAACCAATTCCTGGCACCTCACAGTGAGCAGGTGCTCTGTGTTTGTGTTTTGTTTTAATATGAGGTTGGAGCAGCGAGGTTTACCCAGAGAGACGGAGAGCAGAGCAGCGAGGTTTACCCAGAGAGACGGAGAGCAGAGCAGCGAGGTTTACCCAGAGAGACGGAGAGCAGAGCAGCGAGGTTTACCCAGAGAGACGGACAGCAGAGCAGCGAGGTTTACCCAGAGAGACAGAGAGCAGAGCAGCGAGGTTTACCCAGAGAGACGGAGAGCAGAGGAGCGAGGTTTACCCAGAGAGACGGAGAGCAGAGCAGCGAGGTTTACCCAGAGAGCGGAGAGCAGAGCAGCGAGGTTTACCCAGAGACAGAGAGCAGAGCAGCGAGGTTTACCCAGAGAGACAGAGAGCAGAGCAGCGAGGTTTACCCAGAGAGAGAGAGCAGAGCAGAGGTTTACCCAGAGAGACAGAGCAGAGAGGTTTACCCAGAGAGCAGAGAGCAGAGCAGCGAGGTTTACACAGAGAGACGGAGAGCAGAGCAGCGAGGTTTACCCAGAGAGACGGAGAGCAGAGCAGCGAGGTTTACACAGCGAGACGGAGAGCAGAGCAGCGAGGTTTACACAGCGAGACGGAGAGCAGAGCAGCGAGGTTTACCCAGAGAGACGGAGAGCAGAGCAGCGAGGTTTACCCAGAGAGACGGAGAGCAGAGCAGCGAGGTTTACCCAGAGAGACGGAGAGCAGAGCAGCGAGGTTTACACAGAGAGACGGAGAGCAGAGCAGCGAGGTTTACCCAGAGGCGGAGAGCAGAGCAGAGGTTTACACAGCGAGCGGAGAGCAGAGCAGCGAGGTTTACACAGAGACGGAGAGCAGAGCAGCGAGGTTTACACAGAGAGCGGAGAGCAGAGCAGCGAGGTTTACCCAGAGAGATGGAGAGCAGAGCAGCGAGGTTTACCCAGAGAGACGGAGAGCAGAGCAGCGAGGTTTACCCAGAGAGACGGAGAGCAGAGCAGCGAGGTTTACCCAGAGAGACGGAGAGCAGAGCAGCGAGGTTTACCCAGAGAGACGGAGAGCAGAGCAGCGAGGTTTACCCAGAGAGACGGAGAGCAGAGCAGCGAGGTTTACCCAGAGAGACGGAGAGCAGAGCAGCGAGGTTTACCCAGAGAGACGGAGAGCAGAGCAGCGAGGTTTACACAGCGAGACGGAGAGCAGAGCAGCGAGGTTTACACAGAGAGGCGGAGAGCAGAGCAGCGAGGTTTACACAGAGAGCGGAGAGCAGAGCAGCGAGGTTTACACAGCGAGACGGAGAGCAGAGCAGCGAGGTTTACACAGAGAGGCGGAGAGCAGAGCAGCGAGGTTTACACAGAGAGACGGAGAGCAGAGCCTGTCAACAGCAGAGCGATCCATCATCCCTCGGAGTGCTATAAACTACAGGGCTGCAAGGTCAACTGTGAGAGAGAGAGAGAGAGAGAGAGAGAGAGAGAGGATCTCTGTACATTTGCTACATTAACAGCAATGCATGTTTGACTCTCTCTCCCCATACACAGACAGGATGAAATGTACTGGAATTCTCACTCCTCCTCAGCAGTCCTTTCATTTTATAATTCTAATACAACACGCTCAGTCACACAGCGGCGATCAGTTTTCTCCTTGTTTCATTTGGGCTGCAAGTGGCGCATCTGCTCCATTTAATTCAATTCAGGTCCAGGCTCGTTTCCATGCATTGCGTCCTTGCCTTCTGTGTTACAACGGGCATTGGGAATGTTTCGGGGTACAGCTCTAAGCAGTGACCCCTCCAATGCCTGTGCCTGATTCACACAGCTCTAAGCAGTGACCCCTCCAATGCCTGTGCCTGATTCACACAGCTCTAAGCAGTGACCCCTCCAATGACTGTCCCTGATTCACACAGCTCTAAGCAGTGACTCCTCCAATGCCTGTCCCTGATTCACACAGCTCTAAGCAGTGACCCCTCCAATGCCTGTGCCTGTTTCACACAGCTCTAAGCAGTGACCCCTCCAATGCCTGTCCCTGATTCACACAGCTCTAAGCAGTGACCCCTCCAATGCCTGTCCCTGATTCACACAGCTCTAAGCAGTGACCCCTCCAATGCCTGTGCCTGATTCACACAGCTCTAAGCAGTGACCCTCCAATGCCTGTGCCTGATTCACACAGCTCTAAGCAGTGACCCCTCCAATGCCTGTGCCTGATTCACACAGCTCTAAGCAGTGACCCCTCCAATGCCTGTGCCTGATTCACACAGCTCTAAGCAGTGACCCCTCCAATGCCTGTCCCTGATTCACACAGCTCTAAGCAGTGACCCCTCCAATGCCTGTCCCTGATTCACACAGCTCTAAGCAGTGACTCCTCCAATGCCTGTGCCTGATTCACACAGCTCTAAGCAGTGACCCCTCCAATGCCTGTGCCTGATTCACACAGCTCTAAGCAGTGACCCCTCCAATGCCTGTGCCTGATTCACACAGCTCTAAGCAGTGACCCCTCCAATGCCTGTCCCTGATTCACACAGCTCTAAGCAGTGACTCCTCCAATGCCTGTCCCTGATTCACACAGCTCTAAGCAGTGACTCCTCCAATGCCTGTGCCTGATTCACACAGCTCTAAGCAGTGACCCCTCCAATGCCTGTGCCTGATTCACACAGCTCTAAGCAGTGACCCCTCCAATGCCTGTGCCTGATTCACACAGCTCTAAGCAGTGACCCCTCCAATGCCTGTGCCTGATTCACACAGCTCTAAGCAGTGACTCCTCCAATGCCTGTGCCTGATTCACACAGCTCTAAGCAGTGACCCCTCCAATGCCTGTCCCTGATTCACACAGCTCTAAGCAGTGACCCCTCCAATGCCTGTCCCTGATTCACACAGCTCTAAGCAGTGACCCCTCCA
>CM060264.1:228204-255704 GCA_030684275.1 Acipenser oxyrinchus oxyrinchus | reverse complement strand
TTCAAAACATTATCCACCCCGCCATTTCAAAACATTATCCACCCCACGCCATTTCAAAACATTATCCACCCCACGCCATTTCAAAACATTATCCACCCCGCCATTTCAAAACATTATCCACCCCAGCCATTTCAAAACATTATCCACCCCGCGCCATTTCAAAACATTATCCACCCCGCCATTTCAAAACATTATCCACCCCGCCATTTCAAAACATTATCCACCCCGCCATTTCAAAACATTATCCACCCCACGCCATTTCAAAACATTATCCACCCCGCCATTTCAAAACATTATCCACCCCGCCATTTCAAAACATTATCCACCCCACGCCATTTCAAAACATTATCCACCCCGCCATTTCAAAACATTATCCACCCCACGCCATTTCAAAACATTATCCACCCGCGCCATTTCAAAACATTATCCACCCCGGCCATTTCAAAACATTATCCACCCACGCCATTTCAAAACATTATCCACCCGCGCCATTTCAAAACATTATCCACCCACGCCATTTCAAAACATTATCCACCCCCGCCATTTCAAAACATTATCCACCCCAGCCATTTCAAAACATTATCCACCCCGCGCCATTTCAAAACATTATCCACCCCGCGCCATTTCAAAACATTATCCACCCCGCCATTTCAAAACATTATCCACCCCACGCCATTTCAAAACATTATCCACCCCGCCATTTCAAAACATTATCCACCCCGCCATTTCAAAACATTATCCACCCCGCCATTTCAAAACATTATCCACCCCACGCCATTTCAAAACATTATCCACCCCGCCATTTCAAAACATTATCCACCCCGCCATTTCAAAACATTATCCACCCACGCCATTTCAAAACATTATCCACCCCAGCCATTTCAAAACATTATCCACCCCACGCCATTTCAAAACATTATCCACCCCCGCCATTTCAAAACATTATCCACCCACGCCATTTCAAAACATTATCCACCCCACGCCATTTCAAAACATTATCCACCCCACGCCATTTCAAAACATTATCCACCCCGCCATTTCAAAACATTATCCACCCCGCCATTTCAAAACATTATCCACCCCACGCCATTTCAAAACATTATCCACCCACGCCATTTCAAAACATTATCCACCCGCGCCATTTCAAAACATTATCCACCCGCGCCATTTCAAAACATTATCCACCCCCGCCATTTCAAAACATTATCCACCCGACGCCATTTCAAAACATTATCCACCCCGCCATTTCAAAACATTATCCACCCCACGCCATTTCAAAACATTATCCACCCCACGCCATTTCAAAACATTATCCACCCACGCCATTTCAAAACATTATCCACCCACGCCATTTCAAAACATTATCCACCCACGCCATTTCAAAACATTATCCACCCCACGCCATTTCAAAACATTATCCACCCACGCCATTTCAAAACATTATCCACCCCACGCCATTTCAAAACATTATCCACCCCACGCCATTTCAAAACATTATCCACCCCACGCCATTTCAAAACATTATCCACCCCACGCCATTTCAAAACATTATCCACCCCACGCCATTTCAAAACATTATCCACCCCCGCCATTTCAAAACATTATCCACCCCCGCCATTTCAAAACATTATCCACCCCACGCCATTTCAAAACATTATCCACCCCGCCATTTCAAAACATTATCCACCCCGCCATTTCAAAACATTATCCACCCCACGCCATTTCAAAACATTATCCACCCCGCCATTTCAAAACATTATCCACCCCCGCCATTTCAAAACATTATCCACCCCGCCATTTCAAAACATTATCCACCCCGCCATTTCAAAACATTATCCACCCACGCCATTTCAAAACATTATCCACCCCCGCCATTTCAAAACATTATCCACCCGCGCCATTTCAAAACATTATCCACCCCGCCATTTCAAAACATTATCCACCCCGCCATTTCAAAACATTATCCACCCCACGCCATTTCAAAACATTATCCACCCCACGCCATTTCAAAACATTATCCACCCCACGCCATTTCAAAACATTATCCACCCCGCCATTTCAAAACATTATCCACCCACGCCATTTCAAAACATTATCCACCCCACGCCATTTCAAAACATTATCCACCCCGCCATTTCAAAACATTATCCACCCCGCGCCATTTCAAAACATTATCCACCCCACGCCATTTCAAAACATTATCCACCCCACGCCATTTCAAAACATTATCCACCCCACGCCATTTCAAAACATTATCCACCCGACGCCATTTCAAAACATTATCCACCCCACGCCATTTCAAAACATTATCCACCCCGCCATTTCAAAACATTATCCACCCACGCCATTTCAAAACATTATCCACCCCGCCATTTCAAAACATTATCCACCCCACGCCATTTCAAAACATTATCCACCCCGCGCCATTTCAAAACATTATCCACCCCACGCCATTTCAAAACATTATCCACCCACGCCATTTCAAAACATTATCCACCCCGCCATTTCAAAACATTATCCACCCACGCCATTTCAAAACATTATCCACCCCACGCCATTTCAAAACATTATCCACCCCCGCCATTTCAAAACATTATCCACCCCGCGCCATTTCAAAACATTATCCACCCACGCCATTTCAAAACATTATCCACCCACGCCATTTCAAAACATTATCCACCCCACGCCATTTCAAAACATTATCCACCCCGCCATTTCAAAACATTATCCACCCCGCGCCATTTCAAAACATTATCCACCCCACGCCATTTCAAAACATTATCCACCCCGCCATTTCAAAACATTATCCACCCACGCCATTTCAAAACATTATCCACCCCGCGCCATTTCAAAACATTATCCACCCCACGCCATTTCAAAACATTATCCACCCGCGCCATTTCAAAACATTATCCACCCCCGCCATTTCAAAACATTATCCACCCGCGCCATTTCAAAACATTATCCACCCCGCCATTTCAAAACATTATCCACCCGCGCCATTTCAAAACATTATCCACCCCACGCCATTTCAAAACATTATCCACCCCCGCCATTTCAAAACATTATCCACCCCACGCCATTTCAAAACATTATCCACCCACGCCATTTCAAAACATTATCCACCCGACGCCATTTCAAAACATTATCCACCCCGCCATTTCAAAACATTATCCACCCACGCCATTTCAAAACATTATCCACCCACGCCATTTCAAAACATTATCCACCCCGCCATTTCAAAACATTATCCACCCCACGCCATTTCAAAACATTATCCACCCCACGCCATTTCAAAACATTATCCACCCCACGCCATTTCAAAACATTATCCACCCCGCCATTTCAAAACATTATCCACCCCACGCCATTTCAAAACATTATCCACCCCACGCCATTTCAAAACATTATCCACCCCACGCCATTTCAAAACATTATCCACCCCACGCCATTTCAAAACATTATCCACCCCACGCCATTTCAAAACATTATCCACCCCACGCCATTTCAAAACATTATCCACCCCACGCCATTTCAAAACATTATCCACCCCGACGCCATTTCAAAACATTATCCACCCCCGCCATTTCAAAACATTATCCACCCCACGCCATTTCAAAACATTATCCACCCCCGCCATTTCAAAACATTATCCACCCCGCCATTTCAAAACATTATCCACCCCACGCCATTTCAAAACATTATCCACCCCACGCCATTTCAAAACATTATCCACCCCACGCCATTTCAAAACATTATCCACCCCACGCCATTTCAAAACATTATCCACCCCACGCCATTTCAAAACATTATCCACCCCACGCCATTTCAAAACATTATCCACCCCACGCCATTTCAAAACATTATCCACCCACGCCATTTCAAAACATTATCCACCCCCGCCATTTCAAAACATTATCCACCCCGCGCCATTTCAAAACATTATCCACCCACGCCATTTCAAAACATTATCCACCCACGCCATTTCAAAACATTATCCACCCCACGCCATTTCAAAACATTATCCACCCCACGCCATTTCAAAACATTATCCACCCCACGCCATTTCAAAACATTATCCACCCACGCCATTTCAAAACATTATCCACCCCGACGCCATTTCAAAACATTATCCACCCCGCCATTTCAAAACATTATCCACCCCACGCCATTTCAAAACATTATCCACCCCACGCCATTTCAAAACATTATCCACCCACGCCATTTCAAAACATTATCCACCCCACGCCATTTCAAAACATTATCCACCCGCGCCATTTCAAAACATTATCCACCCACGCCATTTCAAAACATTATCCACCCCGCGCCATTTCAAAACATTATCCACCCCACGCCATTTCAAAACATTATCCACCCGCGCCATTTCAAAACATTATCCACCCCACGCCATTTCAAAACATTATCCACCCCACGCCATTTCAAAACATTATCCACCCCACGCCATTTCAAAACATTATCCACCCCACGCCATTTCAAAACATTATCCACCCCCGCCATTTCAAAACATTATCCATCACCACGCCATTTCAAAACATTATCCACCCCACGCCATTTCAAAACATTATCCACCCGCGCCATTTCAAAACATTATCCACCCCGCGCCATTTCAAAACATTATCCACCCCACGCCATTTCAAAACATTATCCACCCCGCGCCATTTCAAAACATTATCCACCCCACGCCATTTCAAAACATTATCCACCCCACGCCATTTCAAAACATTATCCACCCACGCCATTTCAAAACATTATCCACCCCACGCCATTTCAAAACATTATCCACCCCGCGCCATTTCAAAACATTATCCACCCGCGCCATTTCAAAACATTATCCACCCCACGCCATTTCAAAACATTATCCACCCCACGCCATTTCAAAACATTATCCACCCCGCCATTTCAAAACATTATCCACCCCACGCCATTTCAAAACATTATCCACCCGCGCCATTTCAAAACATTATCCACCCCACGCCATTTCAAAACATTATCCACCCCGCCATTTCAAAACATTATCCACCCCGCGCCATTTCAAAACATTATCCACCCACGCCATTTCAAAACATTATCCACCCCACGCCATTTCAAAACATTATCCACCCCACGCCATTTCAAAACATTATCCACCCCACGCCATTTCAAAACATTATCCACCCCACGCCATTTCAAAACATTATCCACCCCACGCCATTTCAAAACATTATCCACCCCACGCCATTTCAAAACATTATCCACCCCACGCCATTTCAAAACATTATCCACCCCACGCCATTTCAAAACATTATCCACCCCACGCCATTTCAAAACATTATCCACCCCACGCCATTTCAAAACATTATCCACCCGCGCCATTTCAAAACATTATCCACCCCGCGCCATTTCAAAACATTATCCACCCACGCCATTTCAAAACATTATCCACCCCACGCCATTTCAAAACATTATCCACCCCGCGCCATTTCAAAACATTATCCACCCACGCCATTTCAAAACATTATCCACCCCGCCATTTCAAAACATTATCCACCCCACGCCATTTCAAAACATTATCCACCCCGCCATTTCAAAACATTATCCACCCCACGCCATTTCAAAACATTATCCACCCCACGCCATTTCAAAACATTATCCACCCGCGCCATTTCAAAACATTATCCACCCCGCGCCATTTCAAAACATTATCCACCCCGCGCCATTTCAAAACATTATCCACCCCGCCATTTCAAAACATTATCCACCCCGCCATTTCAAAACATTATCCACCCCGCCATTTCAAAACATTATCCACCGCCATTTCAAAACATTATCCACCCCGCCATTTCAAAACATTATCCACCCCGCGCCATTTCAAAACATTATCCACCCCACGCCATTTCAAAACATTATCCACCCCCGCCATTTCAAAACATTATCCACCCACGCCATTTCAAAACATTATCCACCCCACGCCATTTCAAAACATTATCCACCCCCGCCATTTCAAAACATTATCCACCCACGCCATTTCAAAACATTATCCACCCCACGCCATTTCAAAACATTATCCACCCCACGCCATTTCAAAACATTATCCACCCCGCCATTTCAAAACATTATCCACCCCGCGCCATTTCAAAACATTATCCACCCCACGCCATTTCAAAACATTATCCACCCCACGCCATTTCAAAACATTATCCACCCCGCCATTTCAAAACATTATCCACCCCACGCCATTTCAAAACATTATCCACCCCGCCATTTCAAAACATTATCCACCCCCGCCATTTCAAAACATTATCCACCCCACGCCATTTCAAAACATTATCCACCCCACGCCATTTCAAAACATTATCCACCCCGCCATTTCAAAACATTATCCACCCCACGCCATTTCAAAACATTATCCACCCCGCGCCATTTCAAAACATTATCCACCCACGCCATTTCAAAACATTATCCACCCACGCCATTTCAAAACATTATCCACCCACGCCATTTCAAAACATTATCCACCCCCGCCATTTCAAAACATTATCCACCCCACGCCATTTCAAAACATTATCCACCCCACGCCATTTCAAAACATTATCCACCCCACGCCATTTCAAAACATTATCCACCCCGCCATTTCAAAACATTATCCACCCCACGCCATTTCAAAACATTATCCACCCACGCCATTTCAAAACATTATCCACCCCACGCCATTTCAAAACATTATCCACCCCGCGCCATTTCAAAACATTATCCACCCACGCCATTTCAAAACATTATCCACCCCACGCCATTTCAAAACATTATCCACCCACGCCATTTCAAAACATTATCCACCCACGCCATTTCAAAACATTATCCACCCCACGCCATTTCAAAACATTATCCACCCGACGCCATTTCAAAACATTATCCACCCCGCGCCATTTCAAAACATTATCCACCCCACGCCATTTCAAAACATTATCCACCCCACGCCATTTCAAAACATTATCCACCCCACGCCATTTCAAAACATTATCCACCCCACGCCATTTCAAAACATTATCCACCCCACGCCATTTCAAAACATTATCCACCCCGCGCCATTTCAAAACATTATCCACCCCGCGCCATTTCAAAACATTATCCACCCCGCCATTTCAAAACATTATCCACCCCGCCATTTCAAAACATTATCCACCCCACGCCATTTCAAAACATTATCCACCCCGCGCCATTTCAAAACATTATCCACCCCACGCCATTTCAAAACATTATCCACCCCACGCCATTTCAAAACATTATCCACCCCACGCCATTTCAAAACATTATCCACCCCACGCCATTTCAAAACATTATCCACCCCACGCCATTTCAAAACATTATCCACCCCACGCCATTTCAAAACATTATCCACCCCGCGCCATTTCAAAACATTATCCACCCCACGCCATTTCAAAACATTATCCACCCCACGCCATTTCAAAACATTATCCACCCCACGCCATTTCAAAACATTATCCACCCCACGCCATTTCAAAACATTATCCACCCCACGCCATTTCAAAACATTATCCACCCCACGCCATTTCAAAACATTATCCACCCCGCCATTTCAAAACATTATCCACCCCACGCCATTTCAAAACATTATCCACCCCACGCCATTTCAAAACATTATCCACCCCACGCCATTTCAAAACATTATCCACCCCACGCCATTTCAAAACATTATCCACCCACGCCATTTCAAAACATTATCCACCCCACGCCATTTCAAAACATTATCCACCCCACGCCATTTCAAAACATTATCCACCCCACGCCATTTCAAAACATTATCCACCCCACGCCATTTCAAAACATTATCCACCCCACGCCATTTCAAAACATTATCCACCCCACGCCATTTCAAAACATTATCCACCCCACGCCATTTCAAAACATTATCCACCCACGCCATTTCAAAACATTATCCACCCCGCGCCATTTCAAAACATTATCCACCCCGCGCCATTTCAAAACATTATCCACCCCACGCCATTTCAAAACATTATCCACCCCACGCCATTTCAAAACATTATCCACCCCGCGCCATTTCAAAACATTATCCACCCCACGCCATTTCAAAACATTATCCACCCCGCCATTTCAAAACATTATCCACCCCACGCCATTTCAAAACATTATCCACCCCACGCCATTTCAAAACATTATCCACCCCACGCCATTTCAAAACATTATCCACCCACGCCATTTCAAAACATTATCCACCCCACGCCATTTCAAAACATTATCCACCCGACGCCATTTCAAAACATTATCCACCCCACGCCATTTCAAAACATTATCCACCCCACGCCATTTCAAAACATTATCCACCCCACGCCATTTCAAAACATTATCCACCCCACGCCATTTCAAAACATTATCCACCCCACGCCATTTCAAAACATTATCCACCCGACGCCATTTCAAAACATTATCCACCCCACGCCATTTCAAAACATTACCCACCCGACGCCATTTCAAAACATGATCCACCCCATGCCATTTCAAAACATGATCCACCCCGTGCCATTTCAAAACATTATCCACCCCGACGCCATTTCAGGTTGCAGACGCTTGAGAAAAAGCAACAGCTTTCCAAAAAAGACACACGTCAGGAAAGTTTGAACTGAGTCAATAAACTAATAAAATGCCAGTGGAATATTTTCCAGTAACACAATGCACCTTTTAAGAGGAAGAACACCTCACACAAGAATTCCCCGGCTCTCTGATGAAGAGATAAAGCAGAGCGATCGTAAACCCGTCTCCAGCGTCCTCGTGCGGAACCTGCAATAAATTATAACAAACAGACCGGAGCGTTCACAGCTTCAGTACACGCGGGCACCCAGAAACCTCCAGCGTTTCACAACAAACAGACTTTCTCCCTAAGAGAAAGGGCACTTCCTCCAGTCTGAGGCAGGGAGACTGAACAGCTCCCTGCCTCCCTAAGAGAAAGGGCACTTCCTCCAGTCTGAGGCAGGGAGACTGAACTGCTCCCTGCCTCCCTAAGAGAAACGGCACTCCCTCCAGTCTGAAGCAGGGAGACTGAAGCTCTGCCTCCTAGAAACACTGTTCCAGTCTCAGCAGGAGAAACTGCAGACTCCCTCCATCTCAAGCACTCCAGTCTGAGGCAGGAGACTGAACTCTCGCTCCCTAAGAGAAACGGCACTCCTCCAGTCTGAAGCAGGGCAGGCTTGAGGCAGGGAGACTGAACTTATCCCTCCACTGTGGATAAACTTGGTATCTTTTTTCGTAAAAAAAGATTTTTTGGATTGATCAAAGTTACAGGAGAGGCAGTCAACATGAGAAGCACTGTACAGACTATCACATCGAAACGTCATTACAGAAACAAAACACAGACATAAGGAGCCAGCCTGACAGCCCATCCCCTGATTCTCAGGTTTCTGAATGACGCAGGACTCAGAGAGCAAACCCAAACACAGACCTCACTGAGTCCTGTTTACTCTCCCATTCCCTGTGCAGCGGCCAGCTCAGAATCACTCACTGCACTCTCAGTGATGCAGTGTGAGAGCTCTGTTATAAACACTCACAGTGACAGTGTGAGAGCTCTGTTATAAACACTCACTACACTCTCAGTGACGCAGTGTGAGAGCTCTGTTATAAACACTCACTACACTCTCAGTGATGCAGTGTGAGAGCTCTGTTATAAACACTCACTACACTCTCAGTGACGCAGTGTGAGAGCTCTGTTATAAACACTCACTACACTCTCAGTGATGCAGTGTGAGAGCTCTGTTATAAACACTCACTACACTCTCAGTGACGCAGTGTGAGAGCTCTGTTATAAACACTCACTACACTCTCAGTGACGCAGTGTGAGAGCTTTGTTATAAACACTCACTACATTCTCAGTGATGCAGTGTGAGAGCTCTGTTATAAACACTCACTGCACTCTCTCAGTGATGCAGTGTGAGAGCTCTGTTATAAACACTCACAGTGACAGTGTGAGAGCTCTGTTATAAACACTCACTGCACTCTCTCAGTGATGCAGTGTGAGAGCTCTGTTATAAACACTCACAGTGACAGTGTGAGAGCTGTTATAAACACTCACTGCACTCTCAGTGATGCAGTGTGAGAGCTGTTATAAACACTCACAGTGACAGTGTGAGAGCTCTGTTATAAACACTCACTACATTCTCAGTGACGCAGTGTGAGAGCTCTGTTATAAACACTCACTACACTCTCAGTGATGCAGTGTGAGAGCTCTGTTATAAACACTCACTGCACTCTCTCAGTGATGCAGTGTGAGAGCTCTGTTATAAACACTCACAGTGACAGTGTGAGAGCTCTGTTATAAACACTCACTACACTCTCAGTGACGCAGTGTGAGAGCTCTGTTATAAACACTCACTACACTCTCAGTGATGCAGTGTGAGAGCTCTGTTATAAACACTCACTACACTCTCAGTGATGCAGTGTGAGAGCTCTGTTATAAACACTCACTACACTCTCAGTGACGCAGTGTGAGAGCTCTGTTATAAACACTCACTACACTCTCAGTGACGCAGTGTGAGAGCTCTGTTATAAACACTCACTACACTCTCAGTGATGCAGTGTGAGAGCTCTGTTATAAACACTCACTGCACTCTCTCAGTGATGCAGTGTGAGAGCTGTTATAAACACTCACAGTGACAGTGTGAGAGCTCTGTTATAAACACTCACTACATTCTCAGTGACGCAGTGTGAGAGCTCTGTTATAAACACTCACTACACTCTCAGTGACGCAGTGTGAGAGCTCTGTTATAAACACTCACTACACTCTCAGTGACGCAGTGTGAGAGCTCTGTTATAAACACTCACTACACTCTCAGTGATGCAGTGTGAGAGCTCTGTTATAAAGACTACACTCTCAATGACGTAGTGTGAGAGCTCTGTTATAAACACTCACTACACTCTCAGTGATGCAGTGTGAGAGCTCTGTTATAAACACTACACTCTCAGTGATGCAGTGTGAGAGCTCTGTTATAAACACTACACTCTCAGTGACGCAGTGTGAGAGCTCTGTTATAAACACTCACTACAATCTCTCCTGTTCCCTTTTAATCATTTCCAACACATCACTGATTGCACAATGAGAGCTCTTTGCATTCTGGGTTATCTGAGGTGACCAGCAATCCCAAACATGTTGCAGTTTATATGTCCAGGAAATGAAACGCGAGTCTATCGCTGCGCAGCACGCTCGGAAACACCTTTATTTTCATCAGTTCCGAAAGAAATGGTACTTATCATGTGCTTGCAGCCCTGCGATACAAACGACAGCCTCGAGAAACACACACCCCCTGCAGCATTCCTCACAAGAGACACACACACACCCTGCCTGCAGCGTTCCTCACAAGAGACACACACACACACACACACACCCTGCCTGCAGCGTTCCTCACAAGAGACACACACACACACACACCCTGCCTGCAGCGTTCCTCACAAGAGACACACACACACACACACACACACACACACACACACACACACACACACCCTGCCTGCAGCGTTCCTCACAAGAGACACACACACACACACACCCTGCCTGCAGCGTTCCTCACAAGAGACACACACACACACACACACACACACACACACACACACACACCCTGCCTGCAGCGTTCCTCACAAGAGACACACACACACACACACCCTGCCTGCAGCGTTCCTCACAAGAGACACACACACACACACACCCTGCCTGCAGCGTTCCTCACAAGAGACACACACACACACACACCCTGCCTGCAGCGTTCCTCACAAGAGACACACACACACACACACCCTGCCTGCAGCGTTCCTCACAAGAGACACACACACACCCTGCCTGCAGCGTTCCTCACAAGAGACACACACACCCTGCCTGCAGCGTTCCTCACAAGAGACACACACACACCCCCTGCAGCATTCCTCACAAGAGACACACACAAACACACACACACACACACGCACGCACGAAAACAGTCCTACAGAAATTGTTCACAGGCTGGTGTATGATAAAACACAGACTATATGAAAGACTAGAGAGTGTGTGAGAGAAAGAGAGAGAGCGAGGGGGGGGGGTTTATCTGCACACACAGATCTAGAAGGAGGGGGTGATGTTTTCTGAAAGCCTGCACTTGTTTTTGTTTGGGGAGGGGGTATGGTTAAAGAAGGAAGTGGGTTCTGAAGTCATACAGGCAGCTGCAGCACACAGACCCACTGCAATTAACACAGAACAGCCAATTAATTGAGACCCAGATCAGAGAGCACTGGTATTAACACACTGAGCCAATGAGAAACTCCCAGGCAGATAGGAGACTGCTTCCCACAGCTGTCAGCGTTGAAACTGAAGACACATTATACTGTCTGTTAATGATTACACAGGCAGGGGAATAAGACTCCGATTGCATGGCACTCTCACCCCTTCCAGGTTTTACAATTAGACCCAGCGGGTGAAGATAACAAGCTCAGGAGCCTCTTAAACTTGTTGTGAAACCAGGCATGGATCAAACTTCATGCTAGTAATGATAATCACACGCATACCAGTTTCACTGCAGTGTGTTACATAACCAGCGGTCCCGCCTGTACTAACTGGAGGTATGCTATTGTGGGTACATTTTCATGGGTTAGTTATGTGGACAGTACATTACAAATACTACAATGAAAAGGTATTGACAATATTGACCGAGGGGACTTTTTCAACCTGAAAAAAGAAACAAGGACCAGGGGTCACAAATTAGATAAAGGGGCATTCAGAACAGAAAATAGGAGGCACTATTTTACAGAGAATTGTGAGGGTCTGGAACCAACTCCCCAGTAATGTTGTTGAAGCTGACACCCTGGGATCCTTCAAGAAGCTGCTTGATGAGATTCTGGGACCAATAATCTACTAACCACCAAACGAGCAAGATGGGCTGAATGGCCTCCTCTCGTTTGTAAACTTTCTTATGTTCTGTTATTACATTTGCTATGGCGGTCGTGTTGCGGGGGGGCCCACAGCGGCACAGCGGACTCAGGTGTAAGAAGCAGCCGGGTACTCACGCTCGAAATCGGAATCATCGTCCTCCTCCTCGTCCTGTTCCGCGTCGTCCCCGTTCGACTCGGTCTGCATGGGCTCGCCTTCAAAGATCTTCACCTCCTTGACCAGCGGCTTCACCCCGCCGGTCCCGGTCCCGGTCCGGTCCTGGCTGCGGGTCTCCCTGATCCGGGTGAAATACTGGATCGCGAACTCGACCAGGTCCGGAGGCCTCTGCCGCAGCACCTCCACGGTGTAGCCTTGCAAGAGCTCCGTCAGCCCGGGCGGGATTGCGATACTCATGCCGCCGCCCTGATGCTCGCTATCACAACACTATTAATATTAATAGCAATACTAATGCTGGAGTCAGCGCAGCGGGGCACGATCAGAGACGAGCCGGGGCGGCTCAAAACTAAACTTCCTGCCGCGGCGTCGCGATCTGCAGCCCCGGAACAAATGAGACACGGCGCTGCGAGGAGATCCGGGAGATCCGGGGATCCGGGAGATCGCAAACCCGCGCTAATAATACGCGCGCAGATCCTTCCTACCTTCAGATTTATTACAAGCTTTTATTTATTTAAAAAAAATAAACTGTGCGATATATAAAAAAATATTAACAACCTTCCTTACTGAGGGTTCCGTTAAGAAAACACGGGCCAGATCACCGATAACAACAACGCCACAATAATACTGTTATTATTATTATTATTATTATTATTATTATTATTATTATTATTAATACGCGCTCAACTGCGATTATCGACCCTTCGCTCCTTCCTTACTGCTGGAAATATGAATGATCTGAACCAGTGCTAAAGTACTAATGTGTAAACCCTGTCTGCCTGTCTCTCTGTCTGTCTCTCTGCCTGTCTCTCTGTCTGTCTCTCTGTCTGTCTCTCTGCCTGTCTCTCTGTCTGTCTCTCTGCCTGTCTCTCTGTCTGTCTCTCTGTCTGTCTCTCTGCCTGTCTCTCTGCCTGTCTCTCTGCCTGTCTGTCTGTCTCTCTGCCTGTCTCTCTGTCTGTCTCTCTGCCTGTCTCTCTGTCTGTCTCTCTGCCTGTCTCTCTGCCTGTCTCTCTCCGTCTGTCTCCTAACCTGCCCTAGCAATGGCAGGCGAGCCGGCCTCTGCGTTTCAGTCGCACCCGGTTTGCAGCGCTTTTTCCGGGCTTGTCTCCCTTGGTTGCTGCCCGGTGCAAGCCGCCCTGCCCCTCGCTACACCCCCAGCCTCATTCACCTCCCTGTCCGGGGAGGTCGGTGCGTCTTCACAAGAGAAAGAGAAAGAGAGAGAGAAAGAGACTCACTGCCTCTCTGCCGATCTGTCTGTCTGTCTGTCTGTCTCTCTGCCTCACTGCCTCTCTGCCGATCTGTCTGTCTGTCTGTCTGTCTCTCTGCCTCACTGCCTCTCTGCCGATCTCTCTGTCTGTCTGTCTGTCTCTCTGCCTCACTGCCTCTCTGCCGATCTGTCTGTCTGTCTGTCTGTCTCTCTGCCTCACTGCCTCTCTGCCGATCTCTCTGTCTGTCTGCCTCTCTGCCGATCTGTCTGTCTGTCTGTCTGCCTCTCTGCCGATCTGTCTGTCTCTCTGCCGATCTGTCTGTCTGTCTGTCTGCCTCTCTGCCGATCTGTCTGTCTGTCTGTCTGCCTCTCTGTCTCTCTGTCTGTCTGTCTGTCTGTCTGTCTGCACCAAACCAAAAAGAAAAGAACAAAATAAGAACTGTGCTGATAATAATGACAGCAGCGCCCCGGCGGCGGCACACCCCGCTGCATGCAAACCAGCTGCAATTAGAAAATGCGACCGAGCTTCAAGCAACCCGATACCGATCTGGGGTTTCGGTCCGGTTCGTGAGGAGGTATCGATTGTTATTGGATCTGCTTCTCGTCTCTCTCTCTCTCCCTTTCCTCTCTTCCTCTCTTCCTCTATCTCTCTCTCTCTCTCTCCCCTCCACGATTCGGGGGCGTGGCCTCTCGGCTGTGAGGGGAGGGGCGAACGCCGTGAAGAACAGCCAATCAGACCCCACGTTGTGACGTATTCAGGGGTTTTCGCTTCAGCCGATGCCTATATAAGGCAAACAGGGGCTGATGTTCTGGAATAGCTTCGTTGGGACGCAGTGGTTGACCAATAGGGTCGAGGTACGAGGGAGGCGGGTCAGCGCTGGTTGACGAATAGAACTCTGTTTAGAACGCAAGCTTGACCAATGGGAGTCAGGGTTAGGAACAGCGGTATGACGTCTTAAACAAGAGCAGCTGGAGTGACACAGAGCTTGACCAGTCAGGAGGCACTGTGATTATGAAGATTGATTAAGAGGCGGGAGAAGTTGAAGATTGGCCAATCAGAAAGAAAGTTTTACAAGCGCGCCACCGATAAGAGGGAACATTAGCCAATCAGTTAGCGTGCAGTCGGCCGGCAGGGAAGGCTCGGTTTATTGAAGAATGCGGTTTTTTTTTTTTTTTAATGACTTCGTTTTTATTCACAGAATTCAAAGCCAAACGATAGCGAAGGAAAGTATTGCATTTGGAAAGTGTCTGTCTTTACTGACGGCTGACCAGACATCTCGATTTATTCATCCATTTATAATCCCTCCGAGTCTTAATACACTGCTTTTTTTAATTTTTATTTATTTTATTTTTTTTAATTAAAACCTGGTATGAAGCGTGTTTAACAGATGAGCAGTGTGTGCAGAACAGGCCTCTGCAAACACACTTATCTCGTTTCTATTATTAACTCTGATTGATGTCATGAATTGCGCCTCTACACGCTGAATGGAGCAGGGAACCGCAGACACAAATTAAAAAAGAAAATCAGAAACAGCCTTCAGGTAGCTGCAGGTGTTCCCAGCAGCAGTAGGGTTTTTACTGGCGCCCACAAGGCAGCTGATTCGGCTGCTTTCAATACCGACACAAACCCCCCCGTTCACGTTCTCTGAACCCAGTCAATGCAACACAAGTCTCTCTCTCTCTCTCTCTCTCTCTCTCTCTCTCTCTCTCTCTCTCTCTCTCTCTTCTCTCTCTCTCTCTCTCTCTCTCTCTCTCTCTCTCTCTCTCTCTCTCTCTCTCTCTCTCTCTCTCTCTCTCATCTCGTCTCTCTCTCTGACGGCGCCGCGCTGATGGCAGCAGTGTTTCTGGCTGCTTTGACAGTAGAGTTGTCTTCTGTCAGTCTAATCTATAGTGGCCCAGAAGAGCAGAGGTAGACTGGAGCCGGGCGCTTACACCTGGGAGCGGCTGCAGCTTCGCCTCCGTGTAGATTTGCTAACTCTCTCTGCACTCACTGTGTTCTGTTGCAAATCTCGTGCCCTCGTTGCTAAACAGATAAAAAACTCGATCTATTCCACCCACACACACAGACACACACCCCCTGTTTAAATTAGGGTTAAACACCCTGCCCCGCCCCCAGCGCTGCACGTCCTAGACCCCGCGCACGCTCACAGAGTGCGGCGGCTGTTTCACGCACGCGTGGGGTAGAATGTAAATGATTCCTGCACCGCACTGTTCCGTGTCCGTGCTTCACGCGGTGTTATTGCAACGCCCTAGACTAGCAACTACCATCTGAAGACTTTGCAACGTTTTCTTTACTGAAAACGACAAACACCTGCAGACACGCACTGTGCTGTGTAACAGGGCTGTCCCTCGGATGTCTGATTCATTTTCTATGTGAAAGCTATTCCCCGACACGTGTTCTGTAAGAGATTCGTCTCCCTGCTGCAAGGCGGTTTCAGATCAGGAGCTCTGATCCTGGTAGGAGCTCTGCTGTCAGGAGCTCTGATCCTGGTAGGAGCTCTGCTGTCAGGAGCTCTGATCCTGGTAGGAGCTCTGCTGTCAGGAGCTCTGATCGTGGTAGGAGCTCTGCTGTCAGGAGCTCTGATCCTGGTAGGAGCTCTGCTGTCAGGAGCTCTGATCCTGGTAGGAGCTCTGCTGTCAGGAGCTCTGATCCTGGTAGGAGCTCTGCTGTCAGGAGCTCTGATCCTGGTAGGAGCTCTGCTGTCAGGAGCTCTGATCCTGGTAGGAGCTCTGCTGTCAGGAGCTCTGATCCTGGTAGGAGCTCTGCTGTCAGGAGCTCTGATCCTGGTAGGAGCTCTGCTGTCAGGAGCTCTGATCCTGGTAGGAGCTCTGCTGTCAGGAGCTCTGATCCTGGTAGGAGCTCTGCTGTCAGGAGCTCTGATCGTGGTAGGAGCTCTGCTGTCAGGAGCTCTGATCCTGGTAGGAGCTCTGCTGTCAGGAGCTCTGATCCTGGTAGGAGCTCTGCTGTCAGGAGCTCTGATCGTGGTAGGAGCTCTGCTGTCAGGAGCTCTGATCGTGGTAGGAGCTCAGCTGTCAGGAGCTCTGATCCTGGTAGGAGCTCAGCTGTCAGGAGCTCTGATCCTGGTAGGAGCTCTGCTGTCAGGAGCTCTGATCCTGGTAGGAGCTCTGCTGTCAGGAGCTCTGATCGTGGTAGGAGCTCTGCTGTCAGGAGCTCTGATCGTGGTAGGAGCTCAGCTGTCAGGAGCTCTGATCGTGGTAGGAGCTCTGCTGTCAGGAGCTCTGATCCTGGTAGGAGCTCTGCTGTCAGGAGCTCTGATCCTGGTAGGAGCTCTGCTGTCAGGAGCTCTGATCCTGGTAGGAGCTCTGCTGTCAGGAGCTCTGATCGTGGTAGGAGCTCAGCTGTCAGGAGCTCTGATCCTGGTAGGAGCTCTGTTGTCAGGAGCTCTGATCCTGGTAGGAGCTCTGCTGTCAGGAGCTCTGATCGTGGTAGGAGCTCTGCTGTCAGGAGCTCTGATCCTGGTAGGAGCTCTGCTGTCAGGAGCTCTGATCCTGGTAGGAGCTCTGTTGTCAGGAGCTCTGATCGTGGTAGGAGCTCTGCTGTCAGGAGCTCTGATCCTGGTAGGAGCTCTGATCGTGGTAGGTGTCATGACAGCACGTGTTAACAACACCACCAAGACAAGGGAGCACCTTGAGGTCCCTCCAGCACTGACAGGGATAAGACGCACACACACAAGGAGCCAAGGCTATTTGTGTTCTTTTAGGTCAATGCTAATAGCATTATCACAGATAGAGGGCTTTACACAGGTTTTATAATCCCTGCAATCCCACAGGTCAGGTAGTGGCTGTTCAGAGACACTGCAGCTTGTGCCTGATACCACACTCATAGAGTTATCCATGGTACACAAGCAGGGATGGAAATAAGACTCCCATTGCACAGCGGTTTGATCCATTCCTGGTTTCACTATGAGGTTAATAAGACACACCTGAGCTTGCTACCTACACCCTGTGAACCTGCTCTGCAATTGGATAGATAGATGTGGACAGAAAATGTACCAACTCAGGAGAGTGTTGCAGCCCGGGACAAAACATCAATAAAATGATCACTGCTTTTCCTTCTCGGTGTTTGTAGTTTTATTGAATTGCATCTTGGTTAATAATTCCCTTTTCAATAAAACATTCTTTTAAAAAGCTACAATAGCAATATTAAAGAGCTCCGGAGCCTGTGTTCCTGTCCAGAGGGAGATGTTCAGGGTGTGTTTGGTACATTCTGCACAGAGACACGCTCGCGCCTGCAGTGCTAAGAGCCCCCTCCCCCATTCTGCACAGAGACACGCGCGCTGCAGTGCTAAGAGCCCCCCTCCCTCCCTCCCTCCTCCTTTAACACAGACTCCAGTGCTTCTCTTCAGCTCGTACCGTGCCTCCCCTCTGAGCCAGTCCCAGCGCAGCCTCCCTCAGGCTGGGTTTCATTCATTCAGTACACTGAAGAAGCACCACACAGATTTACCTGAGTGTCAAGCTCTGCTTATTTCATGACAGAGCTTGCATTTCAAAAAACATGTTGGGTTATGTACATATCTATACATACATACATACATACATACATACATACATACATACATATGTATATTCTGAAGTACAGTGTCTGTAAACTTTAAGGCAAAATTCTGTTTATAAACACAATTAAAACTTTCAGCAAGTCTATATAAAAAAAAAAATTACAATCTGAAAGAATCTGTAATGCCACTCGTGAGGTGCTGTCCTTCTGAACCCTGACCTCCAGCCATCCCACAATCCCCCTGGCTCCCAGCCGCTCACATGTTGGGCGCGATCCAGTTCAGGAACTTGACGGCGACTTCGAATCCCAAGAAACACGCCTGGGGGTGAAGGGGCACGAGACCGAGTCAGACAGGCAGAGAGACAGACAAGCAGAGAGACAGACAGGCAGAGAGACAGTGTGCAGTGTGCAGGGTATAGTGTGGAGGGTGCAGTGTGCAGGGTAGTGTGGAGGGTAGTGTGCAGGGTGCAGTGGGCAGTGTGGAGAGTAGTGTGGAGGGTACAGTGTGCAGTGTGCAGTGTGGAGGGTAGTGTGGAGGGTGCAGTGTGGAGGGTACAGTGTGTAGGGTGCAGGGTGCAGAGTGCATACTCACAGCATTGGCAGGGAATGCTCTCAGCATGACTGCAGTGAAGCCCTTGTACAAGGAGCCGATCCCCTCTTCCCGAATCAGCTCACGGAGCACATCCCGGAACCCGTTGGGATACTTCCCTCGGGAGCTGGGAGAGAGGAGGGAGCGGATCAGCACAGCCCAGGGAGAGAGGAGGGGAGCGGATCAGCACAGTCCAGGGAGAGAGGAGGGGAGAGGATCAGCACAGTCCAGGGAGAGAGGAGGGGAGCGGATCAGCACAGTCCAGGGAGAGAGGAGGGGAGCGGATCAGCACAGTCCAGGGAGAGAGGAGGGAGAGGATCAGCACAGTCCAGGGAGAGAGGAGGGAGAGGATCAGCACAGTCCAGGGAGAGAGGAGGGAGCGGATCAGCACAGTCCAGGGAGAGAGGAGGGGAGAGGATCAGCACAGTCCAGGGAGAGAGGAGGGGAGAGGATCAGCACAGTCCAGGGAGAGAGGAGGGGAGCGGATCAGCACAGTCCAGGGAGAGAGGAGGGGAGAGGATCAGCACAGTCCAGGGAGAGAGGAGGGGAGAGGATCAGCACAGTCCAGGAGAGAGGAGGGGAGCGGATCAGCACAGTCCAGGGAGAGAGGAGGGGAGCGGATCAGCACAGTCCAGGGAGAGAGGAGGGGAGAGGATCAGCACAGTCCAGGGAGAGAGGAGGGGAGCGGATCAGCACAGTCCAGGGAGAGAGGAGGGGGAGAGGATCAGCACAGTCCAGAGAGAGAGGAGGGGAGCGGATCAGCACAGTCCAGGGAGAGAGGAGGGGAGAGGATCAGCACAGTCCAGGGAGAGAGGAGGGGAGCGGATCAGCACAGTCCAGGGAGAGAGGAGGGGGAGAGGATCAGCACAGTCCAGGGAGAGAGGAGGGGAGAGGATCAGCACAGTCCAGGGAGAGAGGAGGGGGAGAGGATCAGCACAGTCCAGAGAGAGAGGAGGGGAGCGGATCAGCACAGTCCAGGGAGAGAGGAGGGGAGCGGATCAGCACAGTCCAGGGAGAGAGGAGGGGGAGCGGATCAGCACAGTCCAGGGAGAGAGGAGGGGAGCGGATCAGCACAGTCCAGGGAGAGAGGAGGGGAGCGGATCAGCACAGTCCAGGGAGAGAGGAGGGGAGCGGATCAGCACAGTCCAGGGAGAGAGGAGGGGAGCGGATCAGCACAGTCCAGGGAGAGAGGAGGGGAGCGGATCAGCACAGTCCAGGGAGAGAGGAGGGGAGAGGATCAGCACAGTCCAGGGAGAGAGGAGGGGAGCGGATCAGCACAGTCCAGGGTTGAATTGTTCACAGAAGCACATCCAGTAAGGGTAGGTTAATGGTTCCACTTGGGTGTATCTGATGCCCTTCATTCTGAGAGCTCCTATGCAAATGAATGTTGCAGTACCCTGCCCTCCCTGCTGGGGCGCTCTCTCACCTGTCTGGAACCTGCTCTTCAGCACGTCAGGAGGGATGGCCACTGCCCAGTTGAAGATGCCGGCCATGCCACCAGCAAACAGCACACTGGGAACACTGAGGTCACTGGGGCTGAGATACAGAGACTGGGGTCATGAACCGAAGCTGCACGCAGGCACACAGACAGGCAGAGAGGCAGGCAGACAGACACACAGACAGACAGACAGACACGCAGGCAAACACACAGACACACAGGCAGACAGACTCACAGACAGACAGGCAGGCAGACAGACACACACACAGACAAGTAGGCAGACAGACACACACACAGACAGGTAGGCAGACAGACACACAGACAGACAGACAGACACACAGACAGACAGGCAGGCAGACAGACAGACACACAGACAGACACACACACAGACACACACACAGACACACAGACACACACACACAAGCTGGTGTCCGTGACACAGCGCTCTCTCAGTCACAGATGGACACACGGGGTATGGGACGCTGACCTCTTGCCCTCGGGGGTGAGGATGTCCTTGAGCCACGTGTACGTCATGAAGTACATCCCACTGGCCGGCACGTCTGAGAGAGAGAGAGAGAGAGAGGAGAGGAGGGGGAGAGGACAGGGGAGAGAGAGGAGAGGTGAGAGGGGAGAGGAAAGTCAGTGTTTCAGACAGCATTTGTTTCTGTCATGAGAGTGTAAATGGGGGGGGGTGTGCATGGGTGTGTAGGTGTGTGTGGGTGTGGGGTGGGTGTGTGTGTGTGGGTGTGGGTGTGGGTGTGGAGGGGGTGGGGTGGGTGTGGGGTGGTGTGGAGTGTGTGTGGAGGGTGTGGGGTGTGTGGGTGTGGGGTGATTACCTCTCATGAGGGTGAGCACTGTGCCCTTGTAGATCCCTCTCACTCCAGACTCTCTGTAGAGCTGCTTCCACACAGTCCATGGGGCGGTGTACTTCACCTCCCCGACGCAGCCTGGATCTGAGACAGGCAGGGAGAGGATTACACAGAACTGAGCTGAACACTCACACTGAGACACTGAGACATGCACACACACACACACCCACACACCCTGGATCTGAGACAGGCAGGGAGAGGATTACACAGAACTGAGCTGAACACTCACTCTGAGACACGCACGCACCCTGGATCTGAGACAGGCAGGGAGAGGATTACACAGAACTGAGCTGAACACTCACTCTGAGACACGCACGCACGCACGCGACGCACGCAGCGCTATAATCACTCTCTCTCACACACACAGTCCTCAATTGAAAGCATCAGGAGATGGAGTTTGATGTTCCTCCCTCTACCTGCAAGAGGCACTTGATTCGCCGCCAGCGCCATGATGACAGTCGTGAAAACACCCGACAGCATCCCCGCCACAAACAACTGGGGGTACCTGAGAGACACAGAGAGAGAGAGAGAGAAAAACAAATTATAAAACACCCGACAGCATCCCCGCCACAAACACCTGGGGTACCTGAGAGACACAGAGAGAGAGAGAGAAAACCAAATTATAAAACACCCGACAGCATCCCCGCCACAAACAACTGGGGGTACCTGAGAGACACAGAGAGAGAGAGAGAGAGAAAACCAAATTATAAAACACCCGACAGCATCCCCGCCACAAACAACTGGGGGTACCTGAGAGACACAGAGAGAGAGAGAGAGAAAACCAAATTATAAAACACCCGACAGCATCCCCGCCACAAACAACTGGGGGTACCTGAGAGACACAGAGAGAGAGAGAGAGAGAAAACCAAATTATAAAACACCCGACAGCATCCCCGCCACAAACAACTGGGGGTACCTGAGAGACACAGAGAGAGAGAGAGAGAAAACCAAATTATAAAACACCCGACAGCATCCCCGCCACAAACAACTGGGGGTACCTGAGAGACACAGAGAGAGAGAGAGAGAAACCAAATTATAAAACACCCGACAGCATCCCCGCCACAAACAACTGGGGTACCTGAGAGACATAGAGAGAGAGAGAGAGAAAACCAAATTATAAAACACCCGACAGCATCCCCGCCACAAACACCTGGGGGTACCTGAGAGACACAGAGAGAGAGAGAGAGAAAACCAAATTATAAAACACCCGACAGCATCCCCGCCACAAACAACTGGGGGTACCTGAGAGACACAGAGAGATAGATAGAGATAGAGAGGTCACAGCTGGGAACACACCTGCTATAGACACTGCAGTATTGGGGTACTCACGACAGCACATCGTCGGGGCTTCTCTGTTGCAGCTTCTTGCCGAGTCCGAACCCGAAGAAACACACAGCGAACATTGGGGTGACCCCGATGATGGGGGCCACCATCCCCCTGTACAGACCACTCACACCCTGGGAGAGAGCAGAGAGAGGGGGTGAGAGACAGACACGAGTGCCGAGGGCCTGGAAACGGGTGAGCTAGCCATGATGCTGAACCACGAAGACCCGACTTGACAAAGCTTTGAGATCAACCAGCTACCTGGAAGACCTCGTGCTATTCCCCTGCTCTCTCCCCTCTGCTCCTCACCTCCTTGATCAAGGTCTTCTTGAAGCAGTCGAAGGTCCCAGAGTACAAGAGTGGCTGTCCGGGGGCTGGCTTGGGCTGCGTCTGCAAGCGCACCTGGGGAGAGAGGGGCAGGGGCACAGGGACGGGAATAAGACTCTTATTGCACAGCAGTGTCACCCATTCCAGGGTTTACTGCCAGCTTCATCAGCCACAGTGTGCAGGTAGCAAGCTCAGGTGTGTCTTATTAAACTCACAGTGAAACCAGGAATGGATCAAACCGCTGTGCAAAGAAGGTGTTACTTCCATCCCGAGTAAGAATCAAGAGGAGAGGGGCTGTGCTGAGCTGAGCTGAGCTGTGCTGAGCTGAGCTGAGCTGAGCTATGCTGTTCTAGGCTGTGCTGTGCTGGGATATGCTATGCTGTGCTGAGCTGTGCTGAGCTGAGCTGAGCTATGCTGTGCTGAGCTATGCTGTTCTAGGCTGTGTTGTGCTGGGATATGCTATGCTGGGCTGAGCTGTGCTGAGCTATGCTGTTCTAGGCTGGGCTGAGCTGTGCTGTGCTGAGTTGAGCTAGGCTGGGCTGAGCTATGCTGTTCTATGCTGTGCTGTGCTCAGCTCAGCTCACTACAGGGACCCCTGTATTATTACATGACCAGGGTCTCATGTTTTGTTCGTTCATGGTCCTGACCTTGCTAAAGCTACAGCTCTTGTAATGCATTTGATAGCGCTGGACCAACCCCCCCCCTGAAATCTGCTCCTGTTATTCTGCACTGACACGTGACTCTGTGGAATGTAACTGGGTGAAAGGTCCTCAGAAAAAAAGCAATCATATATTTAGCAGAGAAAACAACCTGACACATAACAGAAGCTGTGTGTATTGTTATAGTGCTGTATTGAACTTCCTCAGTTATGAGTTATTTACTAGTTAAATACATGTATAGCGTATATACATCAATGCTATAAATGTGACAGCGCTAACTTAACTAAACCACGACCCTAAACCTGCCACTTATAAACGGTGTGCATATATACACACACACACACACACACACACACACACACACACACACACACACACACACACACACACACACACATATATATACACACACACACACACACACACACACACACACACATATATATACACACACACACACACACACACACACACACACATATATATATATACACACACACACACACACACACACACACACACACACACACACACACACACACACACACACACACACACACATATATATATATACACACACACACACACACACACACACACACACACATATATATATACACACACACACACACACACACACACACACACACTCAGTGATAATGAACTCTTTACAGATGAAGTCAGAGTACAGGTCAGCTTATTCACGGCTCGGCTGCACAGCAGACATGAAGACTACAGCTTAATGACGTTGATATATTTTTCAATTTCTAATTGTTCCTGTTTTTCCTTCGGCTTACCTTGATCGTGTCGAGGGGGTGTCCGGTGAACACCAGGCACACTCCCCGAACCCGCCCGCGAAGAAATTCTTCAACGGGCTGATCTGCTGTTGCTTCGACATCTTTAACAGAGTTTAACAAACGATATTAATACAATGGACGAAACGACATGTATTTCCAGGGGAGGCGAGTGAAAGTCGAGTCCCTGAGCGAGTCAGTGTCACCTCCGAAAATGTGCACAGCAGCTTGCTCGGGACGACCGACCTTTACCCCAGATGGGCGGTCGGACAAATTAAAGTGTGACACACACAAACAGCGACCGGGCTGGAAACCGGAAATACCGGGGGGACACTTTTGAGGTGAACACACAACAATAATAATTTTGAAAATGGAGCCAATGTCAGACTGCGAGCTTGGTTGTTGTTTTTTTTGCAGTCCTTCATTTCTCCTGTCAAAATAATGTCACTGATAGAAGTAATGTTTAGTTGATGTCAGTAATTTGATATTAACAATTGAATTGTTGATGTCCTGAATGTAATGTTTCATTTGATGTAAGACATGGCTGATTGAATGCATGTTAAGCGTCTCTCGTTGTGATGTGTTGTTATTTCAGCCTTCATCGGGACGATGCTCTTCTGTCTCAATGAATGCTCTCTCTTCACTCGCACTGTCGGGGTTGTAGTGTTATAACGCTGTATTGCGCAGGCGCGGCACACTGTTACAAAGTAAACCAACACATTTTTAGACCATCGTCAGTTTGCAGTGCAGTATTTCAAGCGATTTCATTCATTTCAGATGTCTGTATTGTGGCGGGGTTTATGGAGACTCTCTGCTGTTTCTCTGTCCCGCGTCTTTAATGCGTGTTCTATGAAGAGCAGTGCATTGAATTTCCACTCTAATGTTTAATCAGAACTTTATAAAACAGAGCTGGGTGTATGCACTGTTAAAGTATACAACGCAAGGTTATTTCTGTGCCGGAATACACATTGGTGCTGTACACACGCGTGTCATTCATATCAATACTGTAGTCTTTTATTGGAGTGTTTCCTAATATGCAGCGATGGAAATAAGACTCCTGCTGCACAGCAGTTTCACCCATTCCAGGTTTTACTGCGAGCTTCATTAGCCCCAGTGTGCAGATAACACGCTCAGGTGTGTCTTATTAAACTCACAGTAAAACCAGGAGTGGATCAAGCTGCTGTGCACCAGGATGTGGGTTATCTGGGTGATTACCAGCATCCTAAATATCTTTAGGACATGAATCCCCTTTAATTCTGTGGGCTTGCCTGTGTCTGATGCAGTCGTTCCTCTTCATCATGTGTTAATGACAGTAGTCAGGGATTGTCCTGTGGATCTGTACAGTGGGTCAGTAATCACAGAGTCCCCTGTTCCTCCCTCTCCCCTTCTCTCCCCTGCTCCACCTCCCTCCCTGCCCTGCCCTGTCCTGCTCCACCTCCCTCCCTCCCCTGCCCTGCCCTGTCCTGCTCCACCTCCCTCCCTCCCCTGCCCTGCCCTGTCCTGCTCCACCTCGCTCCACCTCCCGTCCCTCTGCCCTCCCCTCCCTGCTCCACCTCCCTCCCTCCTCTGCCCTGTCCTGCTCCACCTCCCTCCCTCCTCCCTGCTCCACCTCCCTCCCTCCTCTGCCCTGTCCTGCTCCACCTCCCTCCCTGCTCCACCTCCCTCCCTCCTCTGCCCTGTCCTGCTCCACCTCTCCTCCCCTGCTCCACCTCCGCTCCCTCTGCCCTCCCTCCCCTGCTCCACCTCCCTCCCCTGCCCTGCCCTGTCCTGCTCCACCTCCCTCCCACTGCCCTCCCTCCCTGCTCCACCTCCCCTCCCTCCCTGCCCTGTCCTGCTCCACCTCCCTCCCTCCCCTGCCCTGTCCTGCTCCACCTCCCCTCCCTCCTCTGCCCTGTCCTGCTCCACCTCCTCCACCTCCCATCCCTCTGCCCTCCCCTCCCCTCCCTCCTCCTGCCCTGTCCTGCTCCACCTCCCTCCCTCCCTGCCCTGTCCTGCTCCACCTCCTCCCTCCCTCCCTGCTCCACCTCCCTCCCTGCTCCACCTCGCTCCACCTCCCTCCTGCTCCACCTGCTCCACCTCCCTCCCTGCTCCACCTCTCCACCTCCCCCCTGCTCCACCTCGCTCCACCTCCCCTCCCTGCTCCACCTCCCCCGCCTCCCCTGTGCACTCAGTCTCCTCTCACAGGATTAGGGACTTGCTGACTGGGAGAAAGCTGGGATTCCAGATTTCCAGATTACCTGCCGAGAGAGAGAGAGCTGCTGTGAGCACACAGGACACAGGGCTCAGGGATCACAGTTAGAAAAGGGGAGCACAGCGCAGGGGAGAGACGAGAGAGAGAGAGAGAGCTGCTGTGAGCACACAGGACACAGGGCTCAGGGATCACAGTTAGAAAAGGGGAGCACAGCGCAGGGGAGAGACGAGAGAGAGAGAGAGAGCTGCTGTGAGCACACAGGACACAGGGCTCAGGGATCACAGTTAGAAAAGGGGAGCACAGCGCAGGGGAGAGACGAGAGAGAGAGAGAGAGCTGCTGTGAGCACACAGGACACAGGGCTCAGGGATCACAGTTAGAAAAGGGGAGCACAGCAAGGGAGAGGCGAGAGAGAGAGAGAGAACTGCCAAGGAACTGAACCAGGAGTGAAACCAAATCGAGAGTGAACAGGGAGTGAAACTGAGAGTGAACAGGAGTG
>CM060264.1:190704-220704 GCA_030684275.1 Acipenser oxyrinchus oxyrinchus | reverse complement strand
TACCCTGCCGGGGAGCAGATTTCTCAATGTCTCTGAAACTCAACCAGTATTACTTTGATTAAATATTCATGTATCACCTATTGTATACTGCATGTTTATACTGTGCAACACAAATGTATTGAAAGTGCAATGAATACAGTTCAGAGACACCCCCTTACTGCTATAGTCAGACATGGCTAATTGCTTACTGGACAGATAAATAACAGATTAATATGACTGAATGATTACTGATTAGTGATTGATTTTGTGTCAGAAGTGATGGGGGAGCTACTGTCTGATTATTGGTCTCTCTCTCTCTCTCTCTCTCTCTCTCTCTCTCTCTCTCTCTCTCTCTCTCTCTCTCTCTGTGTTCTCTCTCTCTTGATTATTGATGATCGATCTCTCTCTCTCTCTCTCTCTCTCTCTCTCTCTCTCTCTCTCTCTCTCTCTCTCTCTCTGTGTTCCTCTTCTTGATTATTGATGATCGATTCCTCTCTCTCTCTCTCTCTCTCTCTCTCTCTCTCTCTCTCTCTCTCTCTCTCTGTGTTCCTCTTCTTGATTATTGATGATCGATTCCTCTCTCTCTCTCTCTCTCTCTCTCTCTCTCTCTCTCTCCCTCTCTCTCTCTCTCTCTCTCTCTCTGTGTTCCTCTTCTTGATTATTGATGATCGATTCCTCTCTCTCTCGTGTCTCAGACCTGATGGGAATGTTTGATAAGCGTCGCTTCCGGAAGTTTCTCCAGTTCATCGTGAATTTCGAGGAGAGGGACCCAGCGACCCACCAGGAGCTCGACCCATCGCTCCAGCATGGGGCGTCTTCTGCAAGTTCGATCTGGGGCAGGACGTGATCGACTTCACAGGGCACGCACTGGCACTGCACAGCAGCGATGAGTGAGTCACTCACACTGAGACACTGAGACACGAGACACACTGAGACACTGACACGAGACACACTGAGGCACACTGACACAGTGAGACACGAGACACACTGAGACACACTGACACTCTGAGACACGAGACACACTGAGACACGAGACACACTGACACACACTGAGACACACGCAGTCAGACATTATCTTCTTCCCTCTCTCTCCTCTCTGCAGTTACCTGGAGCAGCCCTGCTTGGAGACGATCAATCGCATCAAGCTGTACAAAGAGTCTCTGTCTCGATACCAGAAGAGCCCCTACCTGTACCCCCTCTTCGGACTGGGGGAGCTACCCCAGGGGTTTGCCAGGTAACACTCCCCCAGCTCCCTGCGGTCCCCGCTGTGCCAGACCCTATCTGGAGCCCCAAATCAATCCTGTTTGACATGATTATCAGAGCCCTCCAGGGATCTAGCTTCATTACACTGCTATGGGATCTATCTTACCTGCCTGTGCTTCACCACACTGCTATGGGATCTATCTTACCTGCCTGTGCTTCACCACACTGCTATGGGATCTATTTTACTTGCCTGTGCTTCACCACACTGCTATGGGATCTATCTTACCTGCCTGTGCTTCACCACACTGCTATAGGATCTCCACACACCATGGCTTCACTCATATCAGAGCTGCTGTTTCTCTGCCAGGCTGAGTGCGGTCTACGGAGGAACCTACATGCTGAACAAACCCGTGAACGAGATCCTGATGGAGAACGGCAGAGTGGTGGGAGTGAGGAGCGAGGGGGAGGTGAGGAGTCTGGAGTGGCTGAGAGAGAGTCTGGAGGGTGAGGAGAGAGTCTGGAGGATGAGGAGAGAGTCTGGAGGGTGAGGAGAGAGTCTGGAGGGTGAGGAGAGAGTCTGGAGGGTGAGGAGAGAGTCTGGAGGGTGAGGAGAGAGTCTGGAGGGTGAGGAGAGAGTCTGGAGGATGAGGAGAGAGTCTGGAGGATGAGGAGAGAGTCTGGAGGATGAGGAGAGAGTCTGGAGGATGAGGAGAGAGTCTGGAGGGTGAGGAGAGAGTCTGGAGGATGAGGAGAGAGTCTGGAGGATGAGGAGAGAGTCTGGAGGATGAGGAGAGAGTCTGGAGGATGAGGAGAGAGTCTGGAGGGTGAGGAGAGAGTCTGGAGGATGAGGAGAGAGTCTGGAGGGTGAGGAGAGAGTCTGGAGGGTGAGGAGAGAGTCTGGAGGATGAGGAGAGAGTCTGGAGGGTGAGGAGAGAGTCTGGAGGATGAGGAGAGAGTCTGGAGGGTGAGGAGAGAGTCTGGAGGATGAGGAGAGAGTCTGGAGGATGAGGAGAGAGTCTGGAGGGTGAGGAGAGAGTCTGGAGGATGAGGAGAGAGTCTGGAGGATGAGGAGAGAGTCTGGAGGGGGAGGAGAGAGTCTGGAGGGTGAGGAGAGTCTGGAGGGTGAGGAGAGAGTCTGGAGGATGAGGAGAGAGTCTGGAGGGTGAGGAGAGAGTCTGGAGGATGAGGAGAGAGTCTGGAGGGTGAGGAGAGAGTCTGGAGGATGAGGAGAGAGTCTGGAGGGTGAGGAGAGAGTCTGGAGGATGAGGAGAGAGTCTGGAGGATGAGGAGAGAGTCTGGAGGATGAGGAGAGAGTCTGGAGGATGAGGAGAGAGTCTGGAGGGTGAGGAGAGAGTCTGGAGGATGAGGAGAGAGTCTGGAGGTTGAGGAGGGAGTCTGGAGGGTGAGGAGAGAGTCTGGAGGGTGAGGAGAGAGTCTGGAGGATGAGGAGAGAGTCTGGAGGGGGAGGAGAGAGTCTGGAGGATGAGGAGGGAGTCTGGAGGGTGAGGAAGGAGTTTTCCCATGGTTATACCATGAGTTTACCAGAGTTTACCTTGGCTTGCCATGCTGTTTATATGTTTTACCAGACCTCTCTGTTCTTTACAATGCTTCCCTATGCTTTACCAGACCTCTCTGTGCTTTACAATGCTTCCCTATGCTTTACCAGACCTCTCTGTGCTTTACAAAGTGTGTCTGTCGCCCCCCGCAGGTGGCTCGCTGTAAACAGCTTGTGTGCGACCCCAGCTACGTGCCCAGCAGGGTCAAGAAGACTGGCAAGGTCATCAGAGTCATCTGCATCCTCAACCACCCAATCAGAAACACCAACGACTGCAGCTCCTGTCAGATCATTATCCCTCAGTCCCAGCTCAACAGGAAGTCAGGTACGAACACAAGAACACAGGGACAGGAAGTCAGGTACGAACACGAGAACACAGGGACAGGAAGTCAGGGACAAACACGAGAACACAGGGACAGGAAGTCAGGGACAAACACGAGAACACAGGGACAGGAAGTCAGGGACAAACACGAGAACACAGGGACAGGAAGTCAGGCATAAGAACATTTAATTCATTACACTGTCTCCTCAGATATCTACGAGTGTCTGGTGTCTGTCTAACAGTGTCCTGTCTTTCCCATGGTCTCTGTCTGTCTCACGCTGTCCTGTGCCTCCTCAGATATCTACGTGTGTCTGGTGTCTCACGCTCACAACATCGCTGCGGAGGGGAAGTTCGTTGCCATGGTGAGCACCACGGTGGAGACCAGCAACCCAGAGAAAGAGGTCCAACCTGCCCTGGAGCTGCTGGAGCCCATAATGCAAAAGTGAGTGAGCCAGAGCCAGTGCTGTGGTCCATGGTTAGAGGGGTGACCCTGACCCTGACCCTGACCCTGACCCTGAACCTGGCCCTGACCCTGACCCTGACCCTGACCCTGACCCACCCTGGAGCTGCTGGAGCCCAGAGTGCAGAAGTGAGTGAGCCAGAGCCAGTGCTGTGGTCCAGGGGTTAGAGGGGTGACCCTGACCCTGACCCTGACCCTGACCCTGAACCTGGCCCTGACCCTGACCCTGACCCTGACCCTGACCCACCCTGGAGCTGCTGGAGCCCAGAGTGCAGAAGTGAGTGAGCCAGAGCCAGTGCTGTGGTCCAGGGGTTAGAGGGGTGACCCTGACCCTGACCCTGACCCTGACCCTGACCCTGACCCTGACCCTGAACCTGGCCCTGACCCTGACCCTGACCCTGACCTGTCCTGGAGCTGCTGGAGCCCAGAGTGCAGAAGTGAGTGAGCCAGAGCCAGTGTTGTGGTCCAGGGGTTAGAGGGGTGACCCTGACCCTGACCCTGACCCTGACCCTGACCCTGACCCTGAACCTGGCCCTGACCCTGACCCTGACCCTGACCTGTCCTGGAGCTGCTGGAGCCCAGAGTGCAGAAGTGAGTGAGCCAGAGCCAGTGCTGTGGTCCAGGGGTTAGAGGGGTGACCCTGACCCTGACCCTGACCCTGACCCTGAACCTGGCCCTGACCCTGACCCTGACCCTGACCCTGACCCTGACCAGCCCTGGAGCTGCTGGAGCACAGAGTGCAGAAGTGAGTGAGCCAGAGCCAGTGCTGTGGTCCAGGGTTAGAGGGGTGACCCTGACCCTGACCCTGACCCTGACCCTGACCTGCCCTGGAGCTGCTGGAGCACAGAGTGCAGAAGTGAGTGAGCCAGAGCCAGTGCTGTGGTCCAGGGTTAAAGGGGTGAAGTCTGTCAGATGAACTCAATGGGGACAGTCAGTAGAAGCTGGGAGAGGCTCACGATCGCATGCTGTGTTTCCTGCAGGTTCGTATCCGTCAGTAATCTGTACATACCCTCTGACAACGGGACCCGCAGCCAGGTAAATAATAACTAAGTCTTGTGTTGTTGTTGTGTTGTTGTTGCTGTGTTTAATTGATTTATGTCGTCTAGAAACTGCGTGACTGTTGAGTTGTGTTGTGTTGAGCTGTGTTGTGTCTCTGTGCTGTGCTGCCCTGAGCTGTGCTGTGCTGTGCTGTGCTGCCCTGTGCTGTGCTGTGCTGTGCTGCCCTGAGCTGTGCTGTGCTGTGCTGCCCTGTGCTGTGTCTCTGTGCTGTGCTGCCCTGAGCTGTGCTGTGTTGTGCTGTGCTGCCCTGTGCTGTGTCTCTGTGCTGTGCTGCCCTGTGTTGTGTCTCTGTGCTGTGCTGCCCTGAGCTGTGCTGTGCTGTGCTGTGCTGCCCTGTGCTGTGTCTCTGTGCTGTGCTGCCCTGAGCTGTGCTGTGTTGTGCTGTGCTGCCCTGTGCTGTGTCTCTGTGCTGTGCTGCCCTGTGCTGTGTCTCTGTGCTGTGCTGCCCTGTGCTGTGCTGCCCTGTGCTGTGTCTCTGTGCTGTGCTGCCCTGAGCTGTGCTGTGCTGTGCTGCCCTGTGCTGTGCTGCCCTGTGCTGTGTCTCTGTGCTGTGCTGTGCTGCCCTGTGCTGTGCTGTGCTGTGCTGCCCTGTGCTGTGCTGTGCTGTGCTGCCCTGTGCTGTGTCTCTGTGCTGTGCTGTGCTGCCCTGTGCTGTGCTGTGCTGTGCTGCCCTGTGCTGTGTCTCTGTGCTGTGCTGTGCTGTGCTGCCCTGTGCTGTGCTGCCCTGAGCTGTGCTGTGCTGTGCTGCCCTGTGCTGTGTCTCTGTGCTGTGCTGTGCTGCCCTGTGCTGTGCTGTGCTGTGCTGCCCTGTGCTGTGTCTCTGTGCTGTGCTGTGTAATGGTCACTCCCGCTCTCTCCTCACTCAGATCTTCGTGTCCAAGTCGTTTGACGCCACGACACACTTCGAGACGGAGTGTGAGGACATCAAGGATCTGTACCACCGCATGACGGGATCAGAGTTCAACTTCGACGCCATGAAGAGGCAGCACTGCGAGGTCTGCGAGGAGGAAGAGGGCTAGACCCCGTCACATGAGCTGCTGTGCCCCCTAGTGCTGTCGACAGTCTCTGCTAGTCCTGCCGGGCGCACGCCCTCCCTCCACTCGTTTAAATGAAACACTTAATAAAGAAATGTGGTCAAATAACGCGGTTTGTTTGTCTGTTTACTTGTATTTGTATTGTAGCAGTTTTGACATGTTATAAGTTGCTACAGTAGTACTTAACAACACTTTGTAATAAAATTAGACACAGATATCAATGTTTTTTCAAAGACATGTTTGTCGAAACCTTCGCTACCCACCGTGATGTCGAGAATACAAGCTGAGCACCGCACTGCAGGCTGTGAGGGAGCGTTCACAATGAAGACCAATCAACCAAGAGCATTGACTCTGAGCACCGCACTGCAGGCTGTGAGGGAGCGTTCACAATGAAGACCAATCAACCAAGAGCATTGGCTCTGAGCACCGCACTGCAAGCTGTGAGGGAGCGTTCACAATGAAGAGGAATCAACCAAGAGCATTGGCTCTGAGCACCGCACTGCAGGCTGTGAGGGAGCGTTCACAATGAAGACCAATCAACCAAGAGCATTGACTCTGAGCACCGCACTGCAGGCTGTGAGGGAGCGTTCACAATGAAGAGGAATCAACCAAGAGCATTGACTCTGAGCACCGCACTGCAGGCTGTGAGGGAGCGTTCACAATGAAGACCAATCAACCAAGAGCATTGGCTCTGAGCACCGCACTGCAGGCTGTGAGGGAGCGTTCACAATGAAGACCAATCAACCAAGAGCATTGGCTCTGAGCACCGCACTGCAGGCTGTGAGGGAGCGTTCACAATGAAGACCAATCAACCAAGAGCATTGGCTCTGAGCACCGCACTGCAAGCTGTGAGGGAGCGTTCACAATGAAGAGGAATCAACCAAGAGCATTGGCTCTGAGCACCGCACTGCAGGCTGTGAGGGAGCGTTCACAATGAAGAGGAATCAACCAAGAGCATTGACTCTGAGCACCGCACTGCAGGCTGTGAGGGAGCGTTCACAATGAAGAGGAATCAACCAAGAGCATTGGCTCTGAGCACCGCACTGCAGGCTGTGAGGGAGCGTTCACAATGAAGAGGAATCAACCAAGAGCATTGGCTCTGAGCACCGCACTGCAGGCTGTGAGGGAGCGTTCACAATGAAGACCAATCAACCAAGAGCATTGGCTCTGAGCACCGCACTGCAGGCTGTGAGGGAGCGTTCACAATGAAGACCAATCAACCAAGAGCATTGGCTCTGAGCACCGCACTGCAGGCTGTGAGGGAGCGTTCACAATGAAGACCAATCAACCAAGAGCATTGACTATGAGCACCGCACTGCAGGCTGTGAGGGAGCGTTCACAATGAAGAGGAATCAACCAAGAGCATTGACTCTGAGCACCGCACTGCAGGCTGTGAGGGAGCGTTCACAATGAAGACCAATCAACCAAGAGCATTGACTCTGAGCACCGCACTGCAGGCTGTGAGGGAGCGTTCACAATGAAGACCAATCAACCAAGAGCATTGACTCTGAGCACCGCTCTGCAGGCTGTGAGGGAGCGTTCACAATGAAGACCAATCAACCAAGAGCATTGGCTCTGAGCACCGCACTGCAGGCTGTGAGGGAGCGTTCACAATGAAGAGGAATCAACCAAGAGCATTGACTCTGAGCACCGCACTGCAGGCTGTGAGGGAGCGTTCACAATGAAGACCAATCAACCAAGAGCATTGGCTCTGAGCACCGCACTGCAGGCTCACTCATGAAGGACAGGGATGACAGAATGCACGGCTCTGAGCTCAGCAGTGCCAGCCTCATGAAGGACAGGAATGACAGAACGCACGGCTCTGAGCTCAGCAGTGCCAGCCTCATGAAGGACGGGAATGACAGAACGCACGGCTCTGAGCTCAGCAGTGCCAGCCTCATGAAGGACAGGAATGACAGAACGCACGGCTCTGAGCTCAGCAGTGCCAGTCTCATGAAGGACAGGAATGACAGAACGCACGGCTCTGAGCTCAGCAGTGCCAGTCTCATGAAGGACAGGAATGACAGAACGCACGGCTCTGAGCTCAGCAGTGCCAGTCTCATGAAGGACAGGAATGACAGAACGCACGGCTCTGAGCTCAGCAGTGCCAGTCTCATGAAGGACAGGAATGACAGAATGCACGGCTCTGAGCTCAGCAGTGCCAGTCTCATGAAGGACAGGAATGACACAGAAACACTCTCTCAGGGAGGTGTTAGGAGGTGTAAATAATCAGCTGTTCTCTTGTTCAAGGACAGAGTCTATCAGGGATGAGAGGGATTAGAGCGCAGACCTTCTCCAGGTGTAAAGCGATTAGAATCTGGAGAGATTATCACAGCGCTAATCCGCTGGACGAAGCTTTTCTAAACCAGAGGTGACATTTTATCTTTCTAAATATCAATTAATATTGTCCACCGGGACACAGACCTGGACTCAATGACAACTGTAGTGCAATTCATCATTCATTCTAATGACAATGTGACTGTAACCTGCGCACGTGTAGCTGTAATTGTAATGAGCCCGTATAATTGATATAGAATTTATTTGTTGTTTGATCATTATTCATGTATTTTCAAGCACTTATAGCTGTCGTTATTACGGGTTTATTAAGAATAAACAAAGGAAACGTAACTCCGCCCACCACGGACTAGCCCCTCCTGTTCTCCTGGAAGCCCCTCCTCTCGGATATGACGCACCGGAGAAGTCTCCAGACTTCCTGTGTTCCTCTCTGCAGCAGATCGGCTGCCAGGACTTACCCGGAATCACAGCCAGCACACAGCGACCGGGGAACCGACAGCCAGCACACAGCGACCGGGGAACCGACAGCCAGCACACAGCGACCGGGGAACCGACAGCCAGCGTCGCTGCGAGAGGTAGGGAGGCGAGCGAAGGCCGGGAGAGGGGGGAGAGAGGCGATAAGGGAGGCGGCGGGCTCCGGGCGGCCTTGTTTACATGCCAGTCCTCAGGCTGGTAGTGAGCCAGCAGCCGGGCTGGGGGAGGTGCGGTGCTGGAGGTGGTGGGGGCACAGCCTTGAGGTTTGGGCTCATGTTTTGAACGGCGCTTACATCTCACATCAAAGCGGTTCATACGAGGCAGCGTGTGCGCGATTTGGCTTTTTTTTCAGAGTGCTCGTCGTATTTCTATAAATAATGTTGTTATTGAGCCCTGTCATGTAGCAATGTAAGTAATATTCAAGTCTGCTAGTGAACGCGCTTTGTGTGCGGCAGACTGAGCTCTGAGCGGGCTGGGTAAACACGTCACAGGTAACAATACTGCGGTTATCATAATGCATCTAATGTTTGCTGTGTTACTGAGTGGCGCACGCAGTGAAAAGACATTCGGTTTTGAGGGGTGCAAGCAGCGAACAGGAAGCAGTAACTGTTGTGTGGTAGATGATATCAGTGTAATACACCGAGCCCTATGAACACAGCGGCGGGGAGCTCAGGGGTTCTGCTCCATTCTGTTAACGGGAATCCCAGGCAGTTATTTACCCACAAGGAAATGGAATGCGATCATAATCTAATCTTGTAATGTCAGCCCTTTCATTATTTCATTAATGTGACATCACTTGATTTCTAAAGTTCTGGCAATGGAATGCACAGTCTGTGAATGCAGACCAGTTCTGATTGGCTGAGAGGAGCTAGAATGTTTATAAACTGAGCAGACCACAGCGTTCTCTGCAAAACTGGAAAGACGACTCCTATTGCAAATCAGCTTTACTTATTCCAGGTTTCACTAGGAGCTCGTTCAGCACCAGCGTCTCAGCATTGCAAATCAGCTTCACTCATTCCAGGTTTTACTAGGAGCTCGTTCAGCACCAGTGTCTCAGCATTGCAAATCAGCTTCACTCATTCCAGGTTTTACTAGGAGCTCGTTCAGCACCAGTGTCTCAGCATTGCAAATCAACTTCACTCATTCCAGGTTTTACTAGGAACTCGTTCAGCACCAGCGTCTCAGCATTGCAAATCAGCTTCACTCATTCCAGGTTTCAGTAGGAGCTCGTTCAGCACCAGCGTCTCAGCATTGCAAATCAGCTTCACTCATTCCAGGTTTCAGTAGGAACTCGTTCAGCACCAGCGTCTCAGCATTGCAAATCAGCTTCACTCATTCCAGGTTTCACTAGGAGCTCGTTCAGCACCAGCGTCTCAGCATTGCAAATCAGCTTCACTCATTCCAGGTTTCACTAGGAGCTCGTTCAGCACCAGCGTCTCAGCATTGCAAATCAGCTTCACTCATTCCAGGTTTCAGTAGGAGCTCGTTCAGCATTGCAAATCAGCTTCACTCATTCCAGGTTTCAGTAGGAGCTCGTTCAGCACCAGCGTCTCAGCATTGCAAATCAGCTTCACTCATTCCAGGTTTCAGTAGGAACTCGTTCAGCACCAGCGTCTCAGCATTGCAAATCAGCTTCACTCATTCCAGGTTTCACTAGGAGCTCGTTCAGCACCAGCGTCTCAGCATTGCAAATCAGCTTCACTCATTCCAGGTTTCAGTAGGAGCTCGTTCAGCATTGCAAATCAGCTTCACTCATTCCAGGTTTCACTAGGAGCATCACACTGCTGTTCAATTGGAGTCTTATTTCCAGGCAGAAGCCTCAAGCTTTTCAAATCATTTTGTTATGTGGGACGGTGCAGCAGCCGCTGCACACTGCCAGCATGCATTACAGATAACTTGAAGAGCAGTTGAGGGAGGCACAGGGCGGGCACAGGCTAGTTTGTATTACTTTGTAACTTGGTATCTTGAATAATTGATCTAAAGAAATATGTAACTATCAATCCTATCCCCTCTCTGCCTCATATCTATCATTTCATTATGCATTAATAATAATGAAAACATACATTTTATATAGCCATGCATTAGAGATGACCCTGGGGCACTTCACAAAAAGCATTAGAAATAATAAAACAACATCCTGATAGCACCCTGTCAAGAACAACATCCCCATAGCACCCTGTCAAAACAACATCCCCATAGCACCCTGTCAAAACAACATCCTGATAGCACCCTGTCAAAAACAACATCCCCATAGCACCCTGTCAAAAACAACATCCTGATAGCACCCTGTCAAAAACAACATCCCCATAGCACCCTGTCAAAACAACATCCCCATAGCACCCTGTCAAAACAACATCCCCATAGCACCCTGTCAAAAACAACATCCCCATAGCACCCTGTCAAAACAACATCCCCATAGCACCCTGTCAAAAACAACATCCTGATAGCACCCTGTCAAAAACAACATCCTGATAGCACCCTGTCAAAACAACATCCCCATAGCACCCTGTCAAAAACAACATCCCCATAGCACCCTGTCAAAAACAACATCCCGATAGCACCCTGTCAAAACAACATCCCCATAGCACCCTGTCAAAACAACATCCCCATAGCACCCTGTCAAAAACAACATCCCCATAGCACCCTGTCAAAACAACATCCTGATAGCACCCTGTCAAAAACAACATCCCCATAGCACCCTGTCAAAACAACATCCTGATAGCACCCTGTCAAAAACAACATCCCCATAGCACCCTGTCAAAAACAACATCCTGATAGCACCCTGTCAAAACAACATCCCCATAGCACCCTGTCAAAAACAACATCCCCATAGCACCCTGTCAAAAACAACATCCTGATAGCACCCTGTCAAAAACAACATCCTGATAGCACCCTGTCAAAAACAACATCCTGATAGCACCCTGTCAAAACAACATCCTGATAGCACCCTGTCAAAAACAACATCCTGATAGCACCCTGTCAAAAACAACATCCTGATAGCACCCTGTCAAAAACAACATCCTGATAGCACCCTGTCAAAAACAACATCCCCATAGCACCCTGTCAAAACAACATCCCCATAGCACCCTGTCAAAAACAACATCCCCATAGCACCCTGTCAAAAACAACATCCCCATAGCACCCTGTCAAAAACAACATCCCCATAGCACCCTGTCAAAAACAACATCCCCATAGCACCCTGTCAAAAACAACATCCCCATAGCACCCTGTCAAAAACAACATCCCCATAGCACCCTGTCAAAAACAACATCCCCATAGCACCCTGTCAAAAACAACATCCCCATAGCACCCTGTCAAAAACAACATCCCCATAGCACCCTGTCAAAAACAACATCCTGATAGCACCCTGTCAAAAACAACATCCCCATAGCACCCTGTCAAAAACAACATCCCCATAGCACCCTGTCAAAAACAACATCCTGATAGCACCCTGTCAAAAACAACATCCCCATAGCACCCTGTCAAAAACAACATCCTGATAGCACCCTGTCAAAAACAACATCCCCATAGCACCCTGTCAAAAACAACATCCTGATAGCACCCTGTCAAAAACAACATCCTGATAGCACCCTGTCAAAAACAACATCCCCATAGCACCCTGTCAAAAACAACATCCTGATAGCACCCTGTCAAAAACAACATCCCCATAGCACCCTGTCAAAAACAACATCCTGATAGCACCCTGTCAAAAACAACATCCTGATAGCACCCTGTCAAAAACAACATCCCGATAGCACCCTGTCAAAAACAACATCCTGATAGCACCCTGTCAGAAACAACATCCTGATAGCACCCTGTCAAAAACAACATCCTGATAGCACCCTGTCAAAAACAACATCCCCATAGCACCCTGTCAAAAACAACATCCTGATAGCACCCTGTCAAAACAACATCCTGATAGCACCCTGTCAAAAACAACATCCTGATAGCACCCTGTCAAAAACAACATCCTGATAGCACCCTGTCAAAAACAACATCCTGATAGCACCCTGTCAAAAACAACATCCTGATAGCACCCTGTCAAAACAACATCCTGATAGCACCCTGTCAAAAACAACATCCTGATAGCACCCTGTCAAAAACAACATCCTGATAGCACCCTGTCAAAAACAACATCCTGATAGCACCCTGTCAAAAACAACATCCTGATAGCACCCTGTCAAAAACAACATCCTGATAGCACCCTGTCAAAAACAACATCCTGATAGCACCCTGTCAAAAACAACATCCTGATAGCACCCTGTCAAAAACAACATCCTGATAGCACCCTGTCAAAAACAACATCCTGATAGCACCCTGTCAAAAACAACATCCTGATAGCACCCTGTCAAAAACAACATCCTGATAGCACCCTGTCAAAAACAACATCCTGATAGCACCCTGTCAAAAACAACATCCTGATAGCACCCTGTCAAAAACAACATCCTGATAGCACCCTGTCAAAAACAACATCCTGATAGCACCCTGTCAAAAACAACATCCTGATAGCACCCTGTCAAAACAACATCCTGATAGCACCCTGTCAAAAACAACATCCTGATAGCACCCTGTCAAAAACAACATCCTGATAGCACCCTGTCAAAAACAACATCCTGATAGCACCCTGTCAAAAACAACATCCTGATAGCACCCTGTCAAAAACAACATCCTGATAGCACCCTGTCAAAAACAACATCCTGATAGCACCCTGTCAAAAACAACATCCTGATAGCACCCTGTCAAAACAACATCCTGATAGCACCCTGTCAAAACAACATCCTGATAGCACCCTGTCAAAAACAACATCCTACACCCTGTCAAAAACAACATCCTGATAGCACCCTGTCAAAAACAACATCCTGATAGCACCCTGTCAAAAACAACATCCTGATAGCACCCTGTCAAAAACAACATCCCCATAGCACCCTGTCAAAAACAACATCCTGATAGCACCCTGTCAAAAACAACATCCTGATAGCACCCTGTCAAAAACAACATCCCCATAGCACCCTGTCAAAAACAACATCCTGATAGCACCCTGTCAAAAACAACATCCCCATAGCACCCTGTCAAAAACAACATCCCCATAGCACCCTGTCAAAAACAACATCCTGATAGCACCCTGTCAAAAACAACATCCCCATAGCACCCTGTCAAAAACAACATCCCCATAGCACCCTGTCAGACAGCTTTACAATCAAATCAAATCATATAGTGTCACGCTTCATAGTGTGAGTAACGCACAGTGCGGATCACCATTGAAACATCTGTGGCTTTCTTTTTTTCAGTTGCGATGCGAGTCTCGCAGTTTTTCACAGCGGAGATTCAGAGCAGCTCTCTTCTCTGTACACGGCATTGCTGTGGATACAGTACCGGATTCCATGCAGTCAGCTTGCTCTGAAATGATTCCCATAAGCGCAGGCCTGATTCTTCCAAGCAGAGTGTTTCAGCATGGCTAGTACAGGAGTGGTTTTGATCACTATATGCGGTTGATTCTTCTATCAGTAAGTCTTATAAACGGACTGCACTGTATCTGAAGGTAACAATAGGATAGCTGAGCTGTGTGCCGCAGACTCGATGCTGAATGAAACTGCTGTGCAATGGGAGTCTTATTGCCCTTCGTGGCTTGGCTTGACTGGCTCCAATGCTTTCTGACCCTGTGTAATGGTATATACAACTGGAAAAGAATGACTCTCCTCTCTCTTTGTCTCTCTGTTTTCCCCAGTGACTCTTCACAGCAGCATTGATAGCAGATGAGTGTGCTGGGAGCCGTGCTGCTGTTCCTAGACCCTCTGACAAAGGCTGCTGGGAGTTGTAGTTTTCCTGGCCTGGCCCCTTGTGAAGAGAGAGGAGAGGAGAGGAGAGAGACAGAACGTTTTGCACTATTAGCAGCGGGCGTTGGCGGCGCGCCTATTATGTCAGTGGACATGAACAGCCAGGGCTCCGAGAGTAACGAGGATTTCGATGGCAATTCAGAGGAGGAGGAGGAGGAGGAGGAGGAGGAGGAGGAAGAGGACCCGGGGGACATCGCTGATTATTACGAGGGCGTCGCGGGAGACATGGAGCAGCAGGGGGCTGACGCCTTCGACCCCGAGGAGTACCTGTTCACCTGCCTCACCTACCGGGAGAGCCAGAGAGTGCTGAGCGAGCAGGTGAACAGCATGGCCTCCACACTCAAGGTGAGAGGGAGAGAGTGCTGAGCGAGCAGGTGAACAGCATGGCCTCCACACTCAAGGTGAGAGGGAGAGGGAGAGAGTGCTGAGCGAGCAGGTGAACAGCATGGCCTCCACACTCAAGGTGAGAGGGAGAGAGTGCTGAGCGAGCAGGTGAACAGCATGGCCTCCACACTCAAGGTGAGAGGAGAGGAGAGAGTGCTGAGCGAGCAGGTGAACAGCATGGCCTCCACACTCAAGGTGAGAGGGAGAGGAGAGAGTGCTGAGCGAGCAGGTGAACAGCATGGCCTCCACACTCAAGGTGAGAGGGAGAGAGAGAGTGCTGAGCGAGCAGGTGAACAGCATGGCCTCCACACTCAAGGTGAGAGGGAGAGAGTGCTGAGCGAGCAGGTGAACAGCATGGCCTCCACACTCAAGGTGAGAGGGAGAGAGTGCTGAGCGAGCAGGTGAACAGCATGGCCTCCACACTCAAGGTGAGAGGGAGAGAGTGCTGAGCGAGCAGGTGAACAGCATGGCCTCCACACTCAAGGTGAGAGGGAGAGGGAGAGAGTGCTGAGCGAGCAGGTGAACAGCATGGCCTCCGCACTCAAGGTGAGAGGGAGAGGGAGAGGGAGAGAGTGCTGAGCGAGCAGGTGAACAGCATGGCCTCCGCACTCAAGGTGAGAGGGAGAGGGAGAGAGTGCTGAGCGAGCAGGTGAACAGCATGGCCTCCGCACTCAAGGTGAGAGGGAGAGAGTGCTGAGCGAGCAGGTGAACAGCATGGCCTCCACACTCAAGGTGAGAGGGAGAGGGAGAGAGTGCTGAGCGAGCAGGTGAACAGCATGGCCTCCACACTCAAGGTGAGAGGGAGAGGGAGAGAGTGCTGAGCGAGCAGGTGAACAGCATGGCCTCCGCACTCAAGGTGAGAGGGAGAGGGAGAGAGTGCTGAGCGAGCAGGTGAACAGCATGGCCTCCGCACTCAAGGTGAGAGGGAGAGGGAGAGAGTGCTGAGCGAGCAGGTGAACAGCATGGCCTCCACACTCAAGGTGAGAGGGAGAGAGTGCTGAGCGAGCAGGTGAACAGCATGGCCTCCACACTCAAGGTGAGAGGGAGAGAGTGCTGAGCGAGCAGGTGAACAGCATGGCCTCCACACTCAAGGTGAGAGGGAGAGGGAGAGAGTGCTGAGCGAGCAGGTGAACAGCATGGCCTCCACACTCAAGGTGAGAGGGAGAGGGAGAGAGTGCTGAGCGAGCAGGTGAACAGCATGGCCTCCACACTCAAGGTGAGAGGGAGAGAGTGCTGAGCGAGCAGGTGAACAGCATGGCCTCCACACTCAAGGTGAGAGGGAGAGAGTGCTGAGCGAGCAGGTGAACAGCATGGCCTCCACACTCAAGGTGAGAGGGAGAGGGAGAGTGCTGAGCGAGCAGGTGAACAGCATGGCCTCCACACTCAAGGTGAGAGGGAGAGGAGAGAGTGCTGAGCGAGCAGGTGAACAGCATGGCCTCCACACTCAAGGTGAGAGGGAGAGAGTGCTGGCGAGCAGGTGAACAGCATGACCTCCACACTCAAGGTGAGAGGGAGAGGAGAGAGTGCTGAGCGAGCAGGTGAACAGCATGGCCTCCGCACTCAAGGTGAGAGAGGGAGAGAGTGCTGGCGAGCAGGTGAACAGCATGGCCTCCACACTCAAGGTGAGAGGAGAGGAGAGAGTGCTGAGCGAGCAGGTGAACAGCATGGCCTCCGCACTCAAGGTGAGAGGGAGAGAGTGCTGAGCGAGCAGGTGAACAGCATGGCCTCCGCACTCAAGGTGAGAGGGAGAGGGAGAGAGTGCTGAGCGAGCAGGTGAACAGCATTCGTTTGGAGAGAGAGGGGTGAAGGGGCTGAGCACACCAGTTCTGTCAGCTGGCTGGCATGTATTTCTTGTGCCCGCTGGCCTGTCGCTCTGGCTGGTTAGCAGAGCGTCTGTCTGGCAGGTTTATTTTGGGTTGCGATTTAAACACCCCCTCACCCCTTCTCTGGCAGCAGCACCTCCCCGGAGTAAAAATAATATTTTAGCAAATCGACAAAGTCGCTGGGAATCAAGCTGTCAGACGAGCAGTTAAAGGCAGCATCCCTCGGGCTGGGGCTCTGAATGCATTCAAATCCCCTTCGCTGCATAGGAGAGGGACTCTTCTTTTTCTGTTGTATACCTCACCTGTGTGTTGCTCTGCTTGTGATTTCAGGTCCTGCCTGCAGTAGCTAAACTGGTCTTAGTGCACTTCCACTGGCAGCTGACTGATATCCTGGAGAGGTAGGCACTCTGTTTAACGGAGTCTCTCTCTGCAGATCAGGGAGCTCCTCACTCCTCTGTAAAGCGATCAGCACACTCTGGAGTGAGCTCAAGCAGGATCATTAAGGAATCGCTTGCATTGTGTCTCTGGAGCAGTGCACCAGATCCTACTGGGGTCAGCATGTTTATATATAAAACAAGTCTTCACTGTGTGTGCAGAGACTGTGTGTAGTCGCTGTGTGTAGTCGCTGTGTGTAGTCGCTGTGTGTAGTCGCTGTGTGTAGTCACTATGTGTAGTCACTGTGTGTAGTCGCTGTGTTTGTTCACTGTGTGTAGACACTGTGTGCTGGTTGCTCAGTAACCCTGTCTGTGTTTCAGGCACAAGTCCAACTCTGCACAGCTGCTGCAGGACGCACACGTGCAGCCCGCCCCCTGTAACCCTGTGAGTGCGCACGCTGTGAGTATCCAGTCGTTGATTTGTTTGTTGGTTGTAAAGTCTGTGTTTGTTTGCTGAAAGGTGTGTTTTGTGTTGTTGCTGTTGTCCTGTGCTAGGCGCCCCCTCACTCCTCTCTGCACTGCGGAGTCTGTCTGCAGCTCGTCAGGAAGGAGAGCCTGCTCGCCCTGCCCTGCCAGCACCCCTTCTGCAAGAGCTGCTGGGAGCAGCACTCCACTGTGCTGGTTAAGGACGGGGTGGGAGTCGGTGAGTCTGTACAGCGAACCTGGGACAGGACGCTACTGTGCGTAGAGAACCTGGCACAGGACGCTAGTGTGCGTAGAGAACCTGGGACAGAACACTAGTGTCTAGAGAACCTGGAACAGGACACTGGTGTGCGTAGAGAACCTGGGACAGGACACTAGTGTCTAGAGAACCTGGAACAGGACACTGGTGTGCGTAGAGAACCTGGGACAGGACACTAGTGTGTGTAGAGAACCTGGGTGGGAACAGGACACCAGTGTGTTTAGCGCCTCTCGTGGCTATGCTGATTAAAGACAGGGTGGGAGTAGGTGAGACTCGAACCCAGGACAGTACTGGACTGCAGAGTAGTTTATATGGCGCCTTTCACAACTTGAACCCGGGACAGGACTTGGCAGCTGGTCGTGGGCGCGTGTTATTTATTGATCTTTTTTTTATCCTGTAAATTGCACTGTTGATTGATGCAGCCGTTCACTCGCTGTACCCCCTCTCCTCCCTGAAGGAATCTCCTGCATGGCGCAGGAGTGCCCACTGCGCATGCCAGAGGACTTTGTGCTCCCGCTGCTGCCAAGCGAAGAGCTGAGAGAGAAATACCGGCGCTACCTCTTCAGGGACTCCGTGGAGGTGAGAGACAGAGAGTATCTGTGTGAGAGAGAGGGGCTGTCTGCAGGGACTCCGGGGAGGTGAGAGACCGAGAGTATCTGTGTGAGAGAGAGGGGCTGTCTGCAGGGACTCCAGGGAGCTGAGAGACAGAGAGTATCTGTGTGAGAGAGGGGCTGTCTGCAGGGACTCCATGGAGCTGAGAGACAGAGAGTATCTGTGTGAGAGAGGGGCTGTCTGCAGGGACTCCATGGAGCTGAGAGACAGAGAGTATCTGTGTGAGAGGGGCTGTCTGCAGGGACTCCATGGAGCTGAGAGACAGAGAGTATCTGTGTGAGAGGGGCTGTCTGCAGGGACTCCATGGAGCTGAGAGACAGAGAGTATCTGTGTGAGAGAGGGGCTGTCTGCAGGGACTCCATGGAGCTGAGAGACAGAGAGTATCTGTGTGAGAGAGGGGCTGTCTGCAGGGACTCCATGGAGCTGAGAGACAGAGAGTATCTGTGTGAGAGAGGGGCTGTCTGCAGGGACTCCATGGAGCTGAGAGACAGAGAGTATCTGTGTGAGAGAGGGGCTGTCTGCAGGGACTCCATGGAGCTGAGAGACAGAGAGTATCTGTGTGAGAGAGGGCTGTCTGCAGGGACTCCAGGGAGCTGAGAGACAGAGAGTATCTGTGTGAGAGAGGGGCTGTCTGCAGGGACTCCATGGAGCTGAGAGACAGAGAGTATCTGTGTGAGAGAGGGGCTGTCTGCAGGGACTCCATGGAGCTGAGAGACAGAGAGTATCTGTGTGAGAGAGGGGCTGTCTGCAGGGACTCCATGGAGCTGAGAGACAGAGAGTATCTGTGTGAGAGAGGGGCTGTCTGCAGGGACTCCATGGAGCTGAGAGACAGAGAGTATCTGTGTGAGAGGGGCTGTCTGCAGGGACTCCAGGGAGCTGAGAGACAGAGAGTATCTGTGTGAGAGAGGGGCTGTCTGCAGGGACTCCATGGAGCTGAGAGACAGAGAGTATCTGTGTGAGAGGGGCTGTCTGCAGGGACTCCAGGGAGCTGAGAGACAGAGAGTATCTGTGTGAGAGGGGCTGTCTGCAGGGACTCCAGGGAGCTGAGAGACAGAGAGTATCTGTGTGAGAGAGGGGCTGTCTGCAGGGACTCCATGGAGCTGAGAGACAGAGAGTATCTGTGTGAGAGAGGGGCTGTCTGCAGGGACTCCATGGAGCTGAGAGACAGAGAGTATCTGTGTGAGAGAGGGCTGTCTGCAGGGACTCCATGGAGCTGAGAGACAGAGAGTATCTGTGTGAGAGAGGGCTGTCTGCAGGGACTCCATGGAGCTGAGAGACAGAGAGTATCTGTGTGAGAGGGGCTGTCTGCAGGGACTCCATGGAGCTGAGAGACAGAGAGTATCTGTGTGAGAGAGGGCTGTCTGCAGGGACTCCATGGAGCTGAGAGACAGAGAGTATCTGTGTGAGAGAGGGGCTGTCTGCAGGGACTCCATGGAGCTGAGAGACAGAGAGTATCTGTGTGAGAGAGGGGCTGTCTGCAGGGACTCCATGGAGCTGAGAGACAGAGAGTATCTGTGTGAGAGAGGGGCTGTCTGCAGGGACTCCATGGAGCTGAGAGACAGAGAGTATCTGTGTGAGAGAGGGGCTGTCTGCAGGGACTCCATGGAGCTGAGAGACAGAGAGTATCTGTGTGAGAGAGGGGCTGTCTGCAGGGACTCCATGGAGCTGAGAGACAGAGAGTATCTGTGTGAGAGAGGGCTGTCTGCAGGGACTCCATGGAGCTGAGAGACAGAGAGTATCTGTGTGAGAGAGGGGCTGTCTGCAGGGACTCCATGGAGCTGAGAGACAGAGAGTATCTGTGTGAGAGAGGGGCTGTCTGCAGGGACTCCTGGGAGCTGAGAGACAGAGAGTATCTGTGTGAGAGAGGGGCTGTCTGCAGGGACTCCTGGGAGCTGAGAGACAGAGAGTATCTGTGTGAGAGAGGGGCTGTCTGCAGGGACTCCATGGAGCTGAGAGACAGAGAGTATCTGTGTGAGAGAGGGGCTGTCTGCAGGGACTCCATGGAGCTGAGAGACAGAGAGTATCTGTGTGAGAGAGGGGCTGTCTGCAGGGACTCCATGGAGCTGAGAGACAGAGAGTATCTGTGTGAGAGAGGGGCTGTCTGCAGGGACTCCATGGAGCTGAGAGACAGAGAGTAACTGTGTGAGAGAGGGGCTGTCTGCAGGGTAAGGGGCTGCTTGTTTCTGTAACCCTGCACTCTCCTCTCCCCGCAGAGTCACTACCAGCTGCAACTGTGTCCGGGAGCAGACTGCCCCATCGTGATCCAGGTGCAAGAGCCGCGGGCTCGCAGAGTACAGTGCAGCCGCTGCAGCGAGGTCTTCTGGTGAGAGAGATGCTGAGAGACCCACACACACTGAGGGCTACCCCCACACACACTGAGGACTACCCCCCCACACACACACTGAGGGCTGCCCCCCTCACACACACTGAGGGCTGCCCCCCTCACACACACTGAGGGCTGCCCCCCACACACACACTGAGGGCTGCCCCCCCACACACACTGAGGGCTACCCACACTGACATAAACACACACAGATATGCTCACAGCCACACTGCAGCGAGGTCTTCCAAATTTAACTTAACCTTGATCAGCCTGAAATGAGCCTTCCTCCTGCCGCTGGGTTAAGGAGGAAAATCTGGGAGTAGTTCTCGATTACCTGACGAGTTTCTGTCTCCCTGTGACCTGCTTTCAGTTTCAAGTGTCGCCAGATGTACCACGCCCCCACAGACTGCGCAACCATCAGGAAGTGGCTGACGAAGTGTGCCGACGACTCGGAAACAGCCAACTACATCAGCGCACACACTAAAGACGTGAGAGCTCAGGGACCACTGCTAAAGAGCAGGGCTGGAAGGGAGGAGGCAGTGTGGAGCTGAGGAGCTGGGAGGAGGCAGTGTGGAGCTGAGGAGCTGGGAGGAGGCAGTGTGGAGCTGAGGGGCTGGGAGGGAGGAGGCAGTGTGGAGCTGGGGCTGGGAGGGAGGAGGCAGTGTGGAGCTGAGGGGCTGGGAGGGAGGAGGCAGTGTGGAGCTGAGGAGCTGGGAGGAGGCAGTGTGGAGCTGAGGGGCTGGGAGGGAGGAGGCAGTGTGGAGCTGAGGGGCTGGGAGGGAGGAGGCAGTGTGGAGCTGAGGGGCTGGGAGGAGGCAGTGTGGAGCTGAGGGGCTGGGAGGGAGGAGGCAGTGTGGAGCTGAGGGGCTGGGAGGAAGCAGTGTGGAGCTGAGGGGCTGGGAGGAAGCAGTATGGAGCTGAGGAGCTGGGAGGGAGGAAGGCTCTGGTGTGTGTGTGTGTGTGTGTGTGTGTGTGTGAGCTCACCTCTGTGTATCCTGTAGGGGTGGGTGAGCTCACGTCTGTGTATCCTGTAGGGGTGGGTGAGCTCACCTCTGTGTATCCTGTAGGGGTGGGTGAGCTCACCTCTGTGTATCCTGTAGGGGTGGGTGAGCTCACCTCTGTGTATCCTGTAGGGGTGGGTGAGCTCACCTCTCTTGTTTGCTCACCTCTCTATCTCTCTGTTTCAGTGCCCCAAGTGTAATATCTGCATTGAGAAGAACGGCGGCTGCAATCACATGGTGAGGCCAGTCTAGCTGATTGATTGGGATTTTGTTTTTCAGTATCGGTTTTAATTCATTGTGGTGCTGACAGTGGGTTTTCCTTCTTGTTTTGCAGCAATGCTCCAAATGCAAACATGGTGAGCCTCTCTCTCGTTCGTTGTGGTATTGCAGATCTGTGGGGTGCATTTGTGTTGTGTTATTGTGCTGTGTGTCAGATCCCTGCTGGATGATGATGTGGTGTTTCTGCTGTCCTGGGTATTGCTGTGCTGTGTGTCAGATCCCTGCTGGATGATGATGTGGTGTTTCTGCTCTCCTGGGTATTGCTGTGAGTCAGATCCCTGCTGGATGATGATGTGGTGTTTCTGCTCTCCTGGGTATTGTTGTGTGTCAGATCCCTGCTGGATGATGATGTGGTGTTTCTGCTCTCCTGGGTATTGCTGTGTGTCAGATCCCTGCTGGATGATGATGTGGTGTTTCTGCTCTCCTGGGTATTGCTGTGTGTCAGATCCCTGCTGGATGATGATGTGGTGTTTCTGCTCTCCTGGGTATTGCTGTGTGTCAGATCCCTGCTGGATGATGATGTGGTGTTTCTGCTCTCCTGGGTATTGCTGTGTGTCATATCCCTGCTGGATGATGATGTGGTGTTTCTGCTCTCCTGGGTATTGCTGTGTGTCAGATCCCTGCTGGATGATGATGTGGTGTTTCTGCTCTCCTGGGTATTGTTGTGTGTCAGATCCCTGCTGGATGATGATGTGGTGTTTCTGCTCTCCTGGGTATTGTTGTGTGTCAGATCCCTGCTGGATGATGATGTGGTGTTTCTGCTCTCCTGGGTATTGTTGTGTGTCAGATCCCTGCTGGATGATGATGTGGTGTTTCTGCTCTCCTGGGTATTGCTGTGCTGTTTCAGATTTCTGCTGGATGTGCCTGGGCGACTGGAAGACTCACGGCAGCGAGTATTACGAATGCAGCCGCTACAAAGAGAACCCTGACATCGTGAACCAGAGTCAGCAGGCATGAGGCTGCAGGGCTCAAGAAATACCTCTTCTACTTCGAGAGGGTGAGGGAGAGGCTGTGACTGACCTGAACGCAGCGTGAGCCACACAGGGGCTCGGCCAGCGCCGTAACCGCCTCCCGCTGTGTTTGTGTCTCCGCAGTGGGAAAATCACAACAAGAGCATGCAGCTGGAGGCACAGACCTACGGGAGGATCCAGGAGAAGATCCAAGAGAGAGTCATGAACAACCTGGGCACCTGGATCGACTGGCAGTACCTACAGAACGCAGCGAAGCTGCTGGCCAAGGTACACAGAGACAGGCAGAGTGACAGTACTGATACAGACACACACCCACACACACCTGGATCGACTGGCAGTACCTGCAGAATGCAGCCAAGCCCCTCCCCTCCCACACTCCCACACACCCTCACTCCCACACTCCCACGCAAACACACTCCCACGCAAACACACTCCCACGCAAACACACTCCCACGCAAACACACTCCCACGCAAACACACTCCCACACTCACACACTCCCACGCAAACACACACCCACACTCCCACACACAACACACACTCCACACAAACACACTCCACACACACCCACACTCCCACACAAACACACTCCCACAAACACACAAACACACTCCACACATCCACACTCCCACGCAAACACACACCCACACTCCCACGCAACACACACCCACACTCCCACGCAAACACACCCACACTCCCACGCAAACACACTCCCACTCCACACACACCCACACTCCCACACAAACACACACCCACACTCCCACACAAACACACACCCACACTCCCACGCAAACACACTCCCACACACACCCTCACACTCCCACACACCACACACACACACACTCCCACACACACCACACACTCCCACACACACACACACACACACACTCCCACACACACACACACTCCCACACAAACACACCCCACACTCCCACACACACACACACACTCCCACACACACACACACACACACTCCCACACACTCCCAGACACTCCCACAAACACACACCCACACTCCCACACAAACACACTCCCACACAACACACACTCCCACACTCCAACACACTCCCACACACTCCTACACACACCACACACTCCCACACACTCCCACACTCCCACGCAAACACACACCCACACTCCCACACACACACACACACTCCCACACAAACACACTCCACACACTCCCACACACACACACACCCACACTCCCACACACTCCCACACACTCCCACACACTCCCACACACACCCACACACTCCCACACACACACACACCCACACTCCCACGCAAACACACTCCCACACTCCCACGCAAACACACTCCCACACACACACACACCCACACAAACACACACCCACACTCCCACACAAACACACTCCCACACTCCCACACACACACTCCCACACTCCCACGCAAACACACTCCCACACACTCCCACACACCCACACACACACACACACTCCCACGCAAACACACTCCCACACTCCCACGCAAACACACACACACACTCCCACACACACACACTCCCACACACACACACACTCCACACACACACACACACACACACACACACACACACTCCCACGCAAACACACACCCACACTCCCACACAAACACACTCCCACACAAACACACACCCACACTCCCACACAAACACACTCCCACACACACACACACCCACACTCCCACACACCACACTCCCACACACACACACACCCACACTCCCACACAAACACACACCCACACTCCCACACACACACACACCCACACTCCCACACAAACACACTCCCACACTCCCACACACACACCCACACACTCCCACACACACACACTCCCACACACACACACACACACTCCCACACAAACACACTCCCACACACACACACACACACTCCCACACAAACACACTCCCACACACACACACTCCCACACTCCCACACAACACACACACACACTCCCACACAACACACTCCCACACTCCCACACACACACACACACACACACACACACTCCCACACTCCCACACACACACACACCCACACTCCCACGCAAACACACACCCACACTCCCACGCAAACACACACCCACACTCCCACACAAACACACACCCACACTCCCACACAAACACACACCCACACTCCCACACAAACACACCCCCACGCAAACACACTCCCACACTCCCACGCAAACACACACCCACACTCCCACGCAAACACACTCCCACACTCCCACGCAAACACACACCCCACACTCCCACGCAAACACACACCCACACTCCCACGCAAACACACACCCACACTTCCTACGCAAACACACACACACACTCCCACGCAAACACACTCCCACACCCCCACGCAAACACACACACACTCCCACGCAAACACACTCCCACACTCCCACGCAAACACATCACACCACACTCCCACACAAACACACACACACACTCCCACGCAAACACACTCACACACGCACACATGGCAGTACCATGGCCCCCCTGAACATTCGCAGGGAGTGGCTCTGGACTGGAAGCATCTACAGAGAGACACAGAGACACCCCACTCTGCCTAACTCCTCCCCTCTCTCTCTCTCTCTCTCTCCCCCCGCAGTGCCGCTACACGCTGCAGTACACCTATCCCTACGCATACTACATGGAGTCCGGCTCCCGTAAGAAGCTGGTAAGACTGGCCGTGTCCGTGTGTTTCCACTCTGCTGCTCGCTGCCTGGGTTTGTTGTGTGCTCCTGGCCTGCTTACTCTGCTCGTTCCTGCCCGGGGGTCAGATTCAGCACCGAGCTGCGTTCTAACTTGGACTGGCTGATCCGGTACGGTCTCGAGATCCTCCCCGGCTGGGTACTGACTGTGAAACGATTGCAGCGACAAAAGATGGGGAACAGAGTTGTGGACTGGGGTGCAATCTGAGCGATTGGTTCCAGCTGTTAGATTTGAGGGTTATACTTCATGACGAGGTCGAATATTATTATTATTATTATTATTATTATTATTATTATTATTATTATTATTATTGTTATTATTATTGTTAGGTTTCTTTAAAAAAATAAAGAAAACAACTTAACTTAATAGTTTTTTAATTTACATTTATTGAACTTAATTTTGTATGGAATTGTGTTTGTGCACGACAGTAAATGCTAAGGCTGAATTGCATGAAATATTTTCTCATTTTCTAACTCTGATTCACATGTATAGCCTAATTATCCTAAAACACCCACAGTGAGTGAGTCTGCGTTAGAGGATAAACACAGCTGGTGTTAGGATTTCATTCACACACACACACACACATCACACGCATTCGTTTGGAGGAGCGAAGGTGTGTGAAGTCTAGAGAAGGTGTAAATCCACTCAGAAATGCTGCTGACATATTGCAGGTAGAGCCAATAGAGACTTCGTTTCTCGCTGCATCCACACGAAGGCAGCCGTGGCCAGTAGTGCAGAATTATCCAGCGTGGCAAACCCTTCATTTCATAGAGAGTGTAGGAGATGCTGTTGAAAGTGAGGAGGATGCCTGAAAGGATTGCACAGAGGTTCTGCAGCGCGTCGCCCCTCGGGAACCAGCAGATTGAATGTGGAAGAGGCTGAAAGTGGAGACGCTGGAAAGTCTCCTGCAATTATTTATTATTTTTTGTTTTATAAAATAGGCCTACGTTAAGTTGAATAAGTTAACTAAGGATGGAACTGGTTTTGTTGCCACGTCTTGACACATTTTTGGTTTTGTTGTTTTGCAGGTGGTTTCAAATAATTTGATCTCATTTTTGGTTATGAATAGTTCCGTTTCATGAAAGTTGTCAATACATTTGGGGATTTCGTATTTGCTCCAGTTAGTACGATACCACAAGTCTTTAGTCTACAGAAGCTGCTGGACTCGCTTAGTAATGTGTTTAGTGTCCTCTAGAGGGCAGCAGCAGGTACTTTGGGTTCATTGCAGTTCAGACACATTGGAATACGCAGCTGGGGACTTTCTGGGGCTGCTTTGTTCGTTGCAGTTGGTGTGAAGTTGCGTGCTGGTTTAGTCCGTCCTCCCTACTGAACCACGGGATCATACCCAGTTAGGGCGCTGCTTTCAGCTCGTTGCTGTTGACTCTGTGTGTTCCTGCCCTGTTTATCACTGGTAATCCCTGTGTGTGTGTGTGTGTGTGTGTGTGTGTGTGTGTTCCTGCCCTGTTTATCACTGGTAATCCCTGTGTGTGTGTGTGTGTGTGTTCCTACCCTGTTTATCACTGGTAATCCCTGTGTGTGTGTGTGTGTGTGTGTGTGTGTGTGTGTGTGTGTGTGTGTGTGTGTGTTCCTGCCCTGTTTATCACTGGTAATCGCTGCCTGTGTGTGAGTGTGTGTGTGTGTGTGTGTGTGTGTTCCTACCCTGTTTATCACTGTTAATCCCTGCCTGTGTGTGTGTGTCTGCTCTGTTTATCACTGGTAATCGCTGCCCGTGTGTTTTGTTCCAGTTTGAGTACCAGCAGGCCCAGCTGGAGGCAGAGATTGAGAATCTGTCCTGGAAGGTGGAGGCGAGCCGACAGCTACTGCTGGAGTGAGCCTCACCGAGGGGGAGCTGTCCAGCTACGACAGAGGGGTGAGTGTGTGAGAGAGTCCAGGGGAGTGAGCCTCACCGAGGGGGAGCTGTCCAGCTACGACAGAGGGGTGAGTGTGTGAGAGAGTCCAGGGGAGTGAGCCTCACCGAGGGGGAGCTGTCCAGCTACGACAGAGGGGTGAGTGTGCGAGAGAGTCCAGGGGAGTGAGCCTCACCGAGGGGGAGCTGTCCAGCTACGACAGAGGGGTGAGTGTGCGAGAGAGTCCAGGGGAGTGAGCCTCACCGAGGGGAGCTGTCCAGCTACGACAGAGGGGTGAGTGTGTGAGAGAGTCCAGGGAGTGAGCCTCACCGAGGGGAGCTGTCCAGCTACGACAGAGGGGTGAGTGTGCGAGAGAGTCAGGGAGTGAGCCTCACCGAGGGGAGCTGTCCAGCTACGACAGGGGGTGAGTGTGCGAGAGAGTCCAGGGAGTGAGCCTCACCGAGGGGAGCTGTCCAGCTACGACAGGGGGTGAGTGTGTGAGAGAGTCCAGGGGAGTGAGCCTCACCGAGGGGGAGCTGTCCAGCTACGACAGAGAGGTGAGTGTGTGAGAGAGTCCAGGGGAGTGAGCCTCACCGAGGGGGAGCTGTCCACCTATGACAGGGGGGTGAGTCATTGTGAGTGTGGGTGAGGGTGAGGGTATCTCTATGTGTCTGTGTGTAGGTGAGTTTTCCAGCTGTGAGTGGAGCTCTGCAAGGGGCACTCAGCAGAGCCTGGGTGTGTGCAGCTCCGCGAGGAGGACACACGCACGCGCATGCACGCACACACACACACCCCCCCCAGTAACCCCTGTGTGTTTGCATTGCAGGATTTAGAGAATCAGATGCACATCGCAGAGCAGAGGAGACGGACGCTGCTGAAAGACTTCCACGACACCTGAGCCCAGAGCGAGCGAGAGGGACAGACAGACAGACACAGAGGTCTTGCGACACAGCGGCCCAGACAGCACGCCAGGCTGCAGGACACACACACCTCCTCTTTATCCCTCTTTTTCTCATCTTTCACTTTCTAGATACCTGACTTCTGTGTGCCTCCCCTCACCGTAGTAAACTGCAGTATTGAAGCTGAAGTACTGTAGTAAACTGCAGTATTGAAGCTGAAGTACTGTAGTAAACTGCAGTATTGAAGCTGAAGTACTGTAGTAAACTGCAGTATTGAAGCTGAAGTACTGTAGTAAACTGCAGTGTTTTGGACACAATGTGCTGTTTGTTCGTTTTTTTTTTGTTTGTTTTTTTTTGCTCTGTTCCAATAGTTTGTGGTTCATTTTTTCGAGGGTTTATTATTTATTTTTTAATAAGAAAAAAAAGTGAATGTTTATAAAACTAGAAAGCGGATCCAGCGTGATGCTGTGTTTCAACTCCACTCATCTCCTGGGCTGTTGCTTAACTTTGCATTGGAGCCAAAGCTGGAAAACCTAGCCTGGATAAAGTTTCTAATGTAGTAATTGTGCAGTACAGTGCAGTATACTGCAGAACGTACTCCCTCCATCTTTGCTAGCAACATGCTTTCACAAGTCTCAGACAGACCAGCCCCTCCATAGTGATGGCATTGACAGACAGACCAGCCCCTCCATAGTGATGGCATTGACAGACAGACCAGCCCCTCCATAGTGATGGCATTGACAGACAGACCAGCCCCTCCATAGTGATGGCATTGACAGACAGACCAGCCCCTCCATAGTGATGGCATTGACAGACAGACCAGCCCCTCCATAGTGATGGCATTGACAGACAGACCAGCCCCTCCATAGTGATGGCATTGACAGACAGACCAGCCCCTCCATAGTGATGGCATTGACAGACAGACCAGCCCCTCCATAGTGATGGCATTGACAGACAGACCAGCCCCTCCATAGTGATGGCATTGACAGACAGACCAGCCCCTCCATAGTGATGGCATTGACAGACAGACCAGCCCCTCCATAGTGATGGCATTGACAGACAGACCAGCCCCTCCATAGTGATGGCATTGACAGACAGACCAGCCCCTCCATAGTGATGGCATTGACAGACAGACCAGCCCCTCCATAGTGATGGCATTGACAGACAGACCAGCCCCTCCATAGTGATGGCATTGACAGACAGACCAGCCCCTCCATAGTGATGGCATTGACAGACAGACCAGCCCCTCCATAGTGATGGCATTGACAGACAGACCAGCCCCTCCATAGTGATGGCATTGACAGACAGACCAGCCCCTCCATAGTGATGGCATTGACAGACAGACCAGCCCCTCCATAGTGATGGCATTGACAGACAGACCAGCCCCTCCATAGTGATGGCATTGACAGACAGACCAGCCCCTCCATAGTGATGGCATTGACAGACAGACCAGCCCCTCCATAGTGATGGCATTGACAGACAGACCAGCCCCTCCATAGTGATGGCATTGACAGACAGACCAGCCCCTCCATAGTGATGGCATTGACAGACAGACCAGCCCCTCCATAGTGATGGCATTGACAGACAGACCAGCCCCTCCATAGTGATGGCATTGACAGACAGACCAGCCCCTCCATAGTGATGGCATTGACAGACAGACCAGCCCCTCCATAGTGATGGCATTGACAGACAGACCAGCCCCTCCATAGTGATGGCATTGACAGACAGACCAGCCCCTCCATAGTGATGGCATTGACAGACAGACCAGCCCTCCATAGTGATGGCATTGACAGACAGACCAGCCCTCCATAGTGATGGCATT
>CM060264.1:182904-190204 GCA_030684275.1 Acipenser oxyrinchus oxyrinchus | reverse complement strand
ACTCCACTAGACTGGGGTGTCAGTATCTGGGGTCTCCTCACACTCCTCTAGACTGGGGTGTCAGTATCTGGGGTCTCCTCACACTCCTCTCTAGACTGGGGTGTCAGTATCTGGGGTCTCCTCACACTCCTCTAGACTGGGGTGTCAGTATCTGGGGTCTCCTCACACTCCTCTCTAGACTGGGGTGTCAGTATCTGGGGTCTCCTCACACTCCTCTAGACTGGGGTGTCAGTATCTGGGGTCTCCTCACACTCCTCTCTAGACTGGGGTGTCAGTATCTGGGGTCTCCTCACACTCCTGTAGACTGGGGTGTCAGTATCTGGGGTCTCCTCACACTCCTCTCTAGACTGGGGTGTCAGTATCTGGGGTCTCCTCACACTCCTCTAGACTAGGGTGTCAGTATCTGGGGGTCTCCTCACACTCCTCTCTAGACTGGGGTGTCAGTATCTGGGGTCTCCTCACACTCCTCTAGACTGGGGTGTCAGTATCTGGGGTCTCCTCACACTCCTCTCTAGACTGGGGTGTCAGTATCTGGGGTCTCCTCACACTCCTGTAGACTGGGGTGTCAGTATCTGGGGTCTCCTCACACTCCTGTAGACTGGGGTGTCAGTATCTGGGGTCTCCTCACACTCCTCTAGACTAGGGTGTCAGTATCTGGGGTCTCCTCACACTCCTCTAGACTGGGGTGTCAGTATCTGGGGTCTCCTCACACTCCTCTCTAGACTGGGGTGTCAGTGTCTGGGGTCTCCTCACACTCCTCTAGACTGGGGTGTCAGTATCTGGGGTCTCCTCACACTCCTCTAGACTGGGGTGTCAGTACCTGGGGTCTCCTCACACTCCTCTAGACAGGGGTGTCAGTATCTGGGGTCTCCTCACACTCCTCTAGACTGGGGTGTCAGTATCTGGGGTCTCCTCACACTCCTCTAGACTGGGGTGTCAGTGTCTGGGGTCTCCTCACACTCCTCTAGACTGGGGTGTCAGTATCTGGGGTCTCCTCACACTCCTCTAGACTGGGGTGTCAGTATCTGGGGTCTCCTCACACTCCTCTCTAGACTGGGGTGTCAGTATCTGGGGTCTCCTCACACTCCTCTAGACTGGGGTGTCAGTATCTGGGGTCTCCTCACACTCCTCTAGACTGGGGTGTCAGTATCTGGGGTCTCCTCACACTCCTCTCTAGACTGGGGTGTCAGTATCTAGGGGTCTCTCACCGTGTCCTGCACCTCCACTGCGATCCTATTCTTCTTCATGAACTCCAGGATCCGGGGCTCAAGCCTCTCCACACGGTCCCCTGTGCCTAGGACAAGGATCTCTGAGAGGGAGGGGTGAGGGAGGAAGGAGGGGGAGAGCTTTTCAGTGATGGCTGTTCCAGTGATAGTCCTCCATGACCAGTGAGCTTCATCTGAATGGTTTCCACAGTGCAGCGGCATCTCCAGGAATGTAGGTTAATATGTCTCTTACTGTGTGAAATAACATGTCTTACAATCAGAGACGCTGTACACACATGCGCACACACTGACCCACACGCTGACCCTCACACACGCTGATCCTCACACACAGTGACCCTCACACACTGAATTAACACCTACATTAAAACTGGTATTCACTGGTATTGAACAAAAGTGTGTGTGTGTTTTTTTTTAATCATGGCGGGTCTCTTTGGGGACGCACCTATCTTGGGTTCCAACAGGTAGAAGAGGGACAGGCTGTCCTCGCTGATGTCTTTATAGGTGCCCACCTGCAGAGAGGACAGGGTTAGAGGGGACAGACTGGAGAGTGTGTGGATGCACTCTTCACTCAGTTCAACAAGTGATATTTACAGACCCCCACCCCCCACCCACACACAGCAGCAGGAGCCTTGTTTCTATCCCTGGAGACAGACAGACAGGAGACCCACGTTCCACTGCAGCACTGCCCTGGGGAGGAGGGCAGGGCCCCAGCAGCGGTCCCCGTTGATGGTGAATCCTCGCTGGCTGTAGCTCTCAATGAAGGCGACTTCCGGAGCCTCACGCTGCAGCAGAGTCACTGTGGTCTTCTGATAGAGCTCGTCATCCGAGGGGAGAGCGGTGAGACCGGGAGAGGGGGCTGCAGAGAGGGGAGAGGGATGAGACCGTGAGAGGGGGCTGCAGAGAGGGGAGGGATGAGACCGAGAGAGGGGGCTGCAGAGAGGGGAGGGATGAGACCGGGAGAGGGGGCTGCAGAGAGGGGAGAGGTGAGACCGGGAGAGGGGGCTGCAGAGAGTAGGAGAGGAGATGAGACCGGGAGAGAGGGGGCTACAGAGAGAAGGAGATGAGACCGGGAGAGAGGGGGGCTGCAGAGAGGGATGAGACCGGGAGAGAGGGGGCTGCAGAGAGGAGGAGAGGGATGAGACCGAGAGAGAGGGATGAGACCGGGAGAGAGGGGCTGCAGAGAGGGAGAGGGGCTGCAGAGAGGGAGAGGAGACCGAGAGAGAGGGGCTGGGGAGAGGGGAGAGGGATGAGACCGGAGAGAGGGGGCTGCAGAGAGGGATGAGACCGGAGAGAGGGGGCTGCAGAGAGGGATGAGACCGGGAGAGAGGGGGGCTGCAGAGAGGGATGAGACCGAGAGAGGGGGCTGCAGAGAGGGGATGAGACCGGGAGAGAGAGGGGGCTGCAGAGAGGGGATGAGACCGGAGAGAGGGGGCTGCAGAGAGGGATGAGACCATGAGAGAGAGGGGCTGCAGAGAGGGATGAGACCGGGAGAGAGGGGCTGCAGAGAGGGATGAGACCGGAGAGAGGGGCTGCAGAGAGGAGGGGCTGCACAGAGAGGGGAGAGGGAACTCAGAAACACTAGAAACAAACATGTCTCTCTCTGCTGTTACTTGCAGAGAAAACGAGCCTCTGGTAACCTCTGCCTTGTAGAGCTTTGTAGAAGCCTTGTTTAGAAACATCTCTCCAGACAGCTGCAGCCATTTCCAGACATAATAATAATAAGACCAAGTGAAAGCATTTTATTTTCTTCATGCAGACACAGCTACATAGATAAATACCTCCCCGAGTCATTGTGTTTGTGTACAAGATCAGCTCTAAAAACAGCAACGTCTCAAAGTGCTTGTTTTCTGTTTGGAAGTTCGTGACCCCAACCTAGAATATTATATGGAGGGGGAGCAACATTGAAGGTCAATGGAAAGCCGTGTCTCGGAGGGTTAAACAAACACAATGAATGTAAAACCTGCACTGGCTCAGTCTGCTCTGCAGTGAGAGTCTAACCCTCCCGTGCTGTTGGGAATGTGATCCAGCCTCACTGCAGTGAGAGTCTAACCCTCCCGTGCTGTTGGGAATGTGATCCAGCCTCACTGCAGTGAGAGTCTAACCCTCCCGTGCTGTTGGGAATGTGATCCAGCCTCACTGCAGTGAGAGTCTAACCCTCCCGTGCTGTTGGGAATGTGATCCAGCCTCACTGCAGTGAGAGTCTAACCCTCCCGTGCTGTTGGGAATGTGATCCAGCCTCACTGCAGTGAGAGTCTAATCCTCCCGTGCTGTTGGGAATGTGATCCAGCCTCACTGCAGTGAGAGTCTAACCCTCCCGTGCTGTTGGGAATCTGATCCAGCCTCACTGCAGTGAGAGTCTAACCCTCCCGTGCTGTTGGGAATGTGATCCAGCCTCACTGCAGTGAGAGTCTAACCCTCCCGTGCTGTTGGGAATGTGATCCAGCCTCACTGCAGTGAGAGTCTAACCCTCCCGTGCTGTTGGGAATGTGATCCAGCCTCACTGCAGTGAGAGTCTAACCCTCCCGTGCTGTTGGGAATGTGATCCAGCCTCACTGCAGTGAGAGTCTAATCCTCCCGTGCTGTTGGGAATGTGATCCAGCCTCACTGCAGTGAGAGTCTAACCCTCCCGTGCTGTTGGGAATGTGATCCAGCCTCACTGCAGTGAGAGTCTAACCCTCCCGTGCTGTTGGGAATGTGATCCAGCCTCACTGCAGTGAGAGTCTAACCCTCCCGTGCTGTTGGGAATGTGATCCAGCCTCACTGCAGTGAGAGTCTAACCCTCCCGTGCTGTTGGGAATGTGATCCAGCCTCACTGCAGTGAGAGTCTAACCCTCCCGTGCTGTTGGGAATGTGATCCAGCCTCACTGCAGTGAGAGTCTAACCCTCCCGTGCTGTTGGGAATGTGATCCAGCCTCACTGCAGTGAGAGTCTAACCCTCCCGTGCTGTTGGGAATGTGATCCAGCCTCACTCTGCACTGTGGGCATCGTTTACTTGTGAGTAATTCACAGGTCTTGTGTCTGTGTGTAAAAGCACAAAACGGCACTTGTTTTATATAACTGAGTTAATTCGACATTTAATTTTACCTTCTGAAAGCTGCCGCCTCCGCGCCGAGCCGGAGACCGTAGACTGCGCGCCGGTACAGCACGCGAGAAGAGCCCAAGACAGACATGACTTTGCAGGAGAGCAGACTTAGAGATGCCGCCGGGACACTATTTACCGTGACACCGAGTGGAGCTGCCGAGGAGAGTTACTGTGAGAGAGAGGGAGTGAGGGGGGAGTGGAGTGAAGAGGCTGACTGTGCTGCCGTCCAGTGGAACAGCGAGGAACTGCAGGTCCTGAGTAACTGACTACAGCAAGCGGACAGAGAGAGAAGATTTCGATGTGTTTTTTTCCCCCGATATCTGTGTGTGTGTGTTTCTCAGTGTTTGTTTCTCAGTGTGTGTGTTTCTCAGTGTGTGTGTCTCAGTGTGTATTTCTCAGTGTGTGTGTCTCAGTGTATGTTTCTCAGTGTGTGTTTCTCAGTGTATGTTTCTCAGTGTGTGTGTGTTTCTCAATGTGTGTGTGTGCTTCTCAGTGTGTGTGTGTCTCAGTGTGTGTTTCTCAGCGTATGTGTTTCTCAGTGTGTGTGTGTCTCAGTGTGTGTGTTTCTCAGTGTGTGTGTGTTTCTCAGTGTGTGTGTTTCTCAGTGTGTATTTCTCAGTGTGTGTGTCTCAGTGTGTGTGTGTTTCTCAGTGTGTGTGTTTCTCAGTGTGTGTGTGTTTCTCAGTGTGTGTTTCTCAGTGTGTGTGTTTCTCAGCGTATGTGTTTCTCATTGTGTGTGTATTTCTCAGTGTGTGTGTTTCTCAGTGTGTGTTTCTCAGTGTGTGTGTCTCAGGGTATGTGTTTCTCAGTGTGTGTGCTTCTCAGTGTGTGTTTCTCAGCGTATGTGTTTCTCAGTGTGTGTGTGTCTCAGTGTTTCTCTAGTTCAGTAGAGAGCAGTGTGCTTGTTGTTCTTTCTGTGTGTTTCTCAGTGTGTGTGTGTGTCTCAGTGTGTGTGTTTCTCAGTGTGTGTGTTTCTCAGTGTGTGTGTTTCTCAGTGTGTGTGTTTCTCAGTGTGTGTGTGTGTGTCTCAGTGTGTGTGTGTCTCAGTGTGTGTGTTTCTCAGTGTGTGTGTTTCTCAGTGTGTGTGTTTCTCAGCGTATGTGTTTCTCAGTGTGTGTGTGTCTCAGTGTGTGTGTTTCTCAGCTTATGTGTTTCTCAGTGTGTGTGTGTCTCAGTGTTTCTCTAGTTCAGTAGAGAGCAGTGTGCTTGTTGTTCTTTCTGTGTGTTTCTCAGTGTGTGTGTGTGTCTCAGTGTGTGTGTTTCACAGTGTGTGTGAGTCTCAGTGTGTGTGTTTCACAGTGTGTGTGTTTCTCAGTGTGTGTGTGTGTGTCTCAGTGTGTGTGTGTCTCAGTGTGTGTGTTTCTCAGTGTGTATATGTTTCTCAGTGTGTGTGTTTCTCAGTGTGTATTTCTCAGTGTGTGTGTTTCTCAGTGTGTGTGTGTCTCAGTGTGTGTGTTTCTCAGTGTGTGTGTTTCTCAGTGTGTGTGTTTCTCAGTGTGTATTTCTCAGTGTGTGTGTTTCTCAGTGTGTGTGTCTCAGTGTGTGTGTTTCTCAGTGTGTGTATGTTTCTCAGTGTGTGTGTTTCTCAGTGTGTGTGTTTCTCAGTGTGTGTGTGTCTCAGTGTGTTTTTCTCAGTGTGTGTGTTTCTCAGTGTGTGTGTTTCTCAGTGTGTGTGTTTCTCAGTGTGTGTGTTTCTCAGTGTGTGTGTTTCTCAGTGTGTGTGTTTCTCAGTGTGTGTGTGTCTCAGTGTGTGTTTCTCAGTGTGTGTGTTTCTCAGTGTGTGTGTGTCTCAGTGTGTGTTTCTCAGTGTGTGTGTTTCTCAGCGTATGTGTTTCTCAGTGTGTGTGTTTCTCAGTGTGTGTGTGTCTCAGTGTGTGTGTCTCAGTGTGTGTTTCTCAGTGTGTGTGTTTCTCAGTGTGTGTGTTTCTCAGTGTGTGTTTCTCAGTGTATGTTTCTCAGTGTGTGTGTTTCTCAGTGTGTGTGTTTCTCAGTGTGTGTTTCTCAGTGTGTGTGTGTGTGTCTCAGTGTGTGTGTTTCTCAGTGTGTGTGTGTTTCTCAGTGTGTGTGTTTCTCAGTGTGTATTTCTCAGTGTGTGTGTGTCTCAGTGTGTGTGTGTTTCTCAGTGTGTGTTTCTCAGTGTGTGTTTCTCAGTGTGTGTGTGTTTCTCAGCGTATGTGTTTCTCATTGTGTGTGTATTTCTCAGTGTGTATGTGTTCTCAGTGTGTGTGTTCTCAGTGTGTATGTTTCTCAGTGTGTGTGTGTCTCAGTGTGTGTGTTTCTCAGTGTGTGTGTTTCTCAGTGTGTGTTTCTCAGTGTGTGTGTTTCTCAGCGTATGTGTTTCTCAGCGTATGTGTTTCTCAGTGTGTGTGTTTCTCAGTGTGTGTGTTTCTCAGCGTATGTGTTTCTCAATGTGTGTTTCTCAGTGTGTGTGTTTCTCAGCTTATGTGTTTCTCAGTGTGTGTGTGTCTCAGTGTTTCTCTAGTTCAGTAGAGAGCAGTGTGCTTGTTGTTCTTTCTGTGTGTTTCTCAGTGTGTGTGTGTGTCTCAGTGTGTGTGTTTCACAGTGTGTGTTTCTCAGTGTGTGTGTGTCTCAGTGTGTGTGTTTCACAGTGTGTGTTTCTCAGTGTGTGTGTGTCTCAGTGTGTGTGTGTCTCAGTGTGTGTGTTTCTCAGTGTGTGTGTGTTTCTCAGTGTGTGTGTTTCTCAGTGTGTATTTCTCAGTGTGTGTGTTTCTCAGTGTGTGTGTGTCTCAGTGTGTGTGTTTCTCAGTGTGTGTATGTTTCTCAGTGTGTGTGTTTCTCAGTGTGTATTTCTCAGTGTGTGTGTTTCTCAGTGTGTGTGTGTCTCAGTGTGTGTGTTTCTCAGTGTGTGTGTGTTTCTCAGTGTGTGTGTTTCTCAGTGTGTGTGTTTCTCAGTGTGTGTATTTCTCAGTGTGTGTGTGTGTGTCTCAGTGTGTGTTTCTCAGTGTGTGTGTCTCAGTGTGTGTGTCTCAGG
>CM060264.1:172904-177904 GCA_030684275.1 Acipenser oxyrinchus oxyrinchus | reverse complement strand
CTGTGTGTAACGCTGTATCCCTGTGTGTGTCTCTGTGTGTAACTCTGTATCCCTGTGTGTGTGTCTCTGTGTGTAACTCTGTATCCCTGTGTGTGTGTCTCTGTGTGTAACTCTGTATCCCTGAGTGTGTGTCTCTGTGTGCGTGCGTGCGTGCGTGCGTTTTGCTGGGACCCTGGCTGGTAGAAGCTGCATGTGAATTGGGGTGAATCAGATTCAGGGTGTGGCCTGGGAGGAGAGGGCGGGGTTAATGCGGTGATGTCACAGTGGAGGGGTGGAGCTCTGGAATGACACGATTTCTCCCGGTTTGCGTGTCGAGAAAGAGCCATCGGGAAGCTCGTGTCTGCCAAGAGTGCGTCCCAGACCGTCCAATCACACTGCAGAACACTGCCATCATCCAATCACATCACAGTGCTGAACAGGCATCAACCAATCACATATTGTAGCGATCGGTGTATTGATGTTTTGTGTACTGTATTCGCTCTTGTTTCCGCTGTGTCTGTGTGCTGTTATTACCGCTGTATTGTGCTCCTCTCTCCCCGGCTGCATTGCCTGTAGTTGCGGGTTCGCTCTGTCTCTGTGGCTGTGCGAGCTGTCCTGCACGCATTGTGCGCCCTGTCCCCTGTCATTGGCTGTTAGTTGTGTGTGCCCATTGGTCCTGGTGTGCGGCTGGGGACCAATGGGATATCTGTTCGCTCCGGTACCTTATTAGCATAAAGGTGCGGAGCTAGGTTATAAAATGGGGCGTTGCACGCTTGTTGTTGTTCCAGGACAAGCAGCAGTCTCTGAGACAGCGCCGTGAATAAAGCTTTGAACATGAAGGCTGCATGTTGTCTCATTCTCTTCTGCATACTGCGTGAAGCGCTTTGTATATATATATATATATATATATATATATATATATATATATATATATCCTTGTGGTTCTCTCAAAAATAAATCTGTAATAATCTGATGTGTGTTGTTTTTTTATTTTTATTTTCGTTTTAAATAATTTTTTATGTCAGAGGTGGAGGCGATTTCGCTCTGGGTTTATAAAGGTGTTATTAAATTACCAAAGAGTCTAAGACCTGATCATAGGTTTAATTGCACGATGAAATAATTAAAAAATGAAAACACGAACTGGTCGCTGGGGAATTCGGCGCACTCAATATGGCGGCCATTCTGTCGCTTCATCTAGTTTTAAAGCAGCCGGAAACACGGCACCACCGGTAAATAAGTCCCCCACGCTACTGGCTACTAAAAAAAAACAGTTCCACCCAGGTCCCTATTGTCCCAGTGTCTGTGTGGAGACGACCATGCAGTAATACATCCAGGAACGGGACGTGCTTTAAAACACAGTCAACTACCTTTTAATTCAGGGTTTAAATGTGATGCTAGTTTAACTGAAACGGTGGTTTTGTTTTATATAAAGCAGAAGCCCGTGTGTAGGTTAGATGGAGAATCCGGAGGACTCGGCGTTTCAGATCAGTTCCACGGTGCGGGCTCTGAGCTCCGCGCTGCGGGGAGAGTCACGCAGCGCGGCCGGCTTGGAGGCTCCGGTGGTCGGCGTGAGCAGCTCCAGCGTCCGGGGTGGGTGCCCGTGGTTCAAGGAAAGCAGCGCTAAAAACCTCCGGAGCAGAGACTTCATCGCGCCTTCCGCGGTCCTCCACAAACTGTTCCCGGAAGGGCAGGTAAACAGTAACAATATTGCTGTAATAAAAAAGACAGCGACTGCATCAGTGCCTTATAATACCAGCAGCCATGCAGAACAGCGGCTGCGCTGTGCGCCTGATTCAAACCGACAGCGCAGCCTGCATCATGCGAAGCGGTGCCGATTCTGTGTATGTAGGTCACTCGCCAGCGGCAAGGTCTGTGAGTCAGGCAGGCGACGCTGCTCAAGCCAGCACATTGTGTTGCCTTGCCTGCAGCGTCAGTATTGACAGCCTGTTACTGACTGACAGCTACATGTTATTATCATTGATGGGCTGAGACGCTATAGAAGCCTGTCATACAGCGCAGTATTAAACGTGCACAGCAGCTGCGTGTGTGATTGGGGTTCTGTACAGTGCTGTGTGTGTGCGTGTGTGATTGGGGTTCTGTACAGTGCTGTGTGTGTGCGTGTGTGATTGGGGTTCTGTACAGTGCTGTGTGTGTGATTGGGGTTCTGTACAGTGCGTGTGTGTGATTGCAGTTCTGTACAGTGCTGTGTGTGTGCGTTTGTGATTGGGGTTCTGTACAGTGCTGTGTATGTGATTGGGGTTCTGTACAGTGCGTGTGTGTGATTGGGGTTTTGTACAGTGCTGTGTGTGTGATTGGGGTTCTGTACAGTGCTGTGTGTGTGTGATTGGGGTTCTGTACAGTGCTGTGTGTGTGATTGGGGTTCTGTACAGTGCTGTGTGTGTGATTGGGGTTCTGTACAGTACTGTGTGTGTGCGTGTGTGATTGGGGTTCTGTACAGTGCTGTGTGTGTGATTGGGGTTCTGTACAGTGCTGTGTGTGTGATTGGGGTTCTGTACAGTGCTGTGTGTGTGATTGGGGTTCTGTACAGTGCTGTGTGTGTGCGTGTGTGATTGGGGTTCTGTACAGTGCTGTGTGTGTGTGTGTGTGTGATTGGGGTTCTGTACAGTGCTGTGTGTGTGATTGGGGTTCTGTACAGTGCTGTGTGTGTGTGTGTGTGATTAGGGTTCTGTACAGTGCTGTGTGTGTGTGTGTGTGTGTGTGTGTGTGATTGGGGTTCTGTACAGTGCTGTGTGTATGCGTGTGTGATTGAGGTTCTGTACAGTGCTGTGTGTATGCGTGTGTGATTGCAGTTCTGTACAGTGCTGTGTGTGTGCTTGTGTGATTGGGGTTCTGTACAGTGCTGTGTGTGTGATTGGGGTTCTGTACAGTGCTGTGTGTGTGTGTGTGTGATTAGGGTTCTGTACAGTGCTGTGTGTGTGTGTGTGTGATTGGGGTTCTGTACAGTGCTGTGTGTGTGCGTGTGTGATTGAGGTTCTGTACAGTGCTGTGTGTGTGCTTGTGTGATTGGGGTTCTGTACAGTGCTGTGTGTGATTCTCTCTCTCTCTCTCTGTCCTGCAGGTCCCGGAGGAGGCGGTACAGGAAGTGATGTCGGTGCAGGGTGGGGGGGTGCTTCCTGTGCAGAGTTGCGTGCGGGGACGGGCTGGGCTGCAGGTTCTGGTGGACCGGCCCGCGGTGTTCCGGAAGGTTCTGGACGAGTTCCCACGGTACCTGAGACCCGGCCGGCCACGAGCAGGGGAGGGGAGGGGGGTGCTGCTGAACTGCACCGCCTGCAGGGCCAGCGAGGCCAGAGGAGCTCACATTGAGTCATCTGAGAGCCCTGCTTATTACAGACCACCTGGCAGAACTGCGGGTGCAGGGGTGAGTGAGGGAGTGTGAGGGGGAGGGAGTGAGGGGGTGTGAGGGTGAGTGAGGGGGGTGTGAGGGAGTGTGAGGGGAGTGGGAGTGAGGGGAGTGTGAGGGGAGTGTGAGGGGAGGGAGTGAGGGAGTGTGAGGGGAGTGTGAGGGGAGGGAGTGAGGGGGAGTGTGAGGGGTGTGAGGGGAGTGTGAGGGGTGTGAGGGGGGTGTAATGGGTTGGTTCAGCTGGACTTGCTCTGTTAATTCATCCCCCCCCCTGCAGGTACTCTGTGTCCCTGAGCCCGGCACTGGAGGACCGCAGTGACATCATCACCTTCCTTCACCAGCTGGGAGTGGATTGGCCGACGGTGCCAGCGGGCTGGTCCAATAGGGAGCGAGAGGCAGAGCTTTGGGAGGCTCTGAGGTGTTCAGTGTACACAGAGAGAGAAGAGAAGGAGACAGGGAGGGAGAGGAGAGAGGAGAGGCAGACAGGGAGGGGAACAAGGGAAGGGGAGGAAGAGGCAGAGGCTGTCAAAGAGACAGGGGGAGAGGGTGCTGAGGAGGCAGGGGGAGGGAGAGAGGTTAGCAGAGAGACAGAGAGGGAGACCAGAGGGGAGGGTGCTGAGGAGGCAGGGGGAGAGGCGCGGAAGCAGTCTGGCCGTGCGGCCCAGGTTCGCGTGGATCTCGGCAGGCTGGTGAAGGAGAGAGGGCTGCTGGGCTTCGACCCCAACCTGGGATCCTGCCTGGGTGAGTACAGTGCTCGGCGCTTCCTATTTGTGTTTCTTTCCCCATTCTCATTCTCAGATTCTGTCTGTAATGAACCCGTCTGTCTGTAATTCTGTCTCCTCAGTGCAGGAGCGATGTGTTGCTCACCTGGCTGAGCTGCAGGGGGCACTGTCTCGCTGTGAGGTGAGTGCTGACTCTTGTACTCGAGAAGAACTGTCTTCTTGTGCTCATGTTCTTCTGTTCTCATGTTCTCATGTTCTTGTGTTTTCATGTTCTCGTGCTCTCATGTTCTTGTGTTGTCATGCTCTCATGTTCTTGTGTTCTCATGTTCTCGTGCTCTCATGTTCTCATGTTCTTGTGTTGTCATGCTCTCATGTTCTTGTGTTCTTGTGTTCTCATGTTCTTGTGCTCTCATGTTCTTGTGTTCTCATGTTCTTGTGTTCTCATGTTCTCATGTTCTCGTGTTCTTGTGTTCTCATGTTCTCGTGCTCTCATGTTCTCATGTTCTTGTGTTGTCATGCTCTCATGTTCTTGTGCTCTCATGTTCTCGTGCTCTCATGTTCTCGTGTTCTCATGTTCTCGTGCTCTCATGTTCTTGTGTTCTTGTGTTCTCATGTTCTCGTGCTCTCATGTTCTTGTGTTCTCATGTTCTCATGCTCTCATGTTCTCGTGTTCTTGTGTTCTCATGTTCTCGTGCTCTCATGTTCTCATGTTCTCGTGCTCTCATGTTCTCGTGCTCTCATGTTCTCATGTTCTTGTGTTCTCGTGCTCTCATGTTCTCATGTTCTCGTGCTCTCATGTTCTCGTGCTCTCATGTTCTCATGTTCTTGTGTTCTCATGCTCTCATGTTCTCATGTTCTTGTGCTCTCATGCTCTCATGTTCTCATGTTCTTGTGCTCTCATGCTCTCATGTTCTCGTGTTCTTGTGCTCTCATGTTCT
>CM060264.1:139626-172404 GCA_030684275.1 Acipenser oxyrinchus oxyrinchus | reverse complement strand
GTATGCTTCCTTTAGAGAGGCTAAAGAAACGTTCTGATTTATTTGTTCCTGGTTCCTGACAGTTTCAGTATTGAGTGTGTCATGGCTGCAGTATTGGCATGGTGTCCATCCCACTGCAGTATCTCACCCTCCTGTCTCTCTCTGTGTCCCTCCTGTCTCTCTCTGTGTCCCTCCTGTCTCTCTCTGTGCCCTCTCTCTCGCTCTCTCTCTCTCTCTCTGCTTCTCTTTTTTGTTTTTTTCTTTCTTTTGAAAGTGGCTGTTTCATAGTATTAGGTCATTGAAAAACACTTGTACATGAATACAGAACTAGAATAACAGAAAAAAAAACATTTTTAAAAGTTTGCTGGCTGATTGTGTTTTGTTCAGGTGTTTTAAGAATAAGAATTAAAAAACAAAACATAAAAACTTGAAAATAGATTTAGAAATGCTGAAAGAAGCTCCTGAAATCAAAGGCAGACATTTCAAACTCGCTCTTTCTCTGTGTCTTCAAGTTTATTTCAGTATTTCTGAATCTATCACTGTTGAGTGTTTTATAGTTACGGATGCAACTTGACAATAAAACGAATTCTCTGTTTTTAAAGTTTATTTTTTATTGCTCTGTATATTCAGCCTTCTTTCCTGTGATTCGTTGCACAGAAATGACTTCCAAACCTGATTCATTCCATTGTAGTAAGAGGGACCCCCCTGTGTGTCTGGATTGGAGTACTGGGGAGCCTGCGAGCGGTCCAGGCTCAGGGAATGCTGGGATACAGAGGGCTTCCCAGCGCTCGGCCTCATGGGGACTCCACGGGTCTTCGCTTTCCATTCTAACTGAGCTCTCAAGTACTGAACTGAACTGAGAATGGGCTCAATTACACCTTGTTTTCAGCTCTGAAACAGAGGCCGAGTTCAAGTTAGAGAGAACATTTTATAACTTGAAATCTTCAGCTTTGTTAGGAGCTGAGAACAATTGAAGAGGTCTGATTAAGAACACAAGAAAGTTTACAAACGAGAGGAGGCCATTCAGCCCATCTTGCTCGTTTGGTTGTTAGTAGATTATTGCTCCCAGAATCTCATCAAGCAGCTTCTTGAAGGATCCCAGGGTGTCAGCTTCAACAACATTACTGGGGAGTTGGTTCCAGACCCTCACAATTCTCTGTGTAAAAAAGTGCCTCCTATTTTCTGTTCTGAATGCCCCTTTATCTAATCTCCATTTGTGACCCCTGGTCCTTGTTTCTTTTTTCAGGTCAAAGAAGTCCCCTGGGTCGACATTGTAAATATCTTTTAGGATTTTGAATGCTTGAATCAGATCACAGCGTAGTCTTCTTTGTTCAAGACTGAACAGATTCAATTCTTTTAGCCTGTCTGCATACGACATGCCTTTTAAAACAGGAATAATTCTGGTTGCTCTTCTTTGGACTCTTTCTACAGCAGCAATATTCTTTTTGTAACGAGGTGACCAGAACTGAACACAATATTCTAGATGAGGTCTTACTAATGCATTGTAAAGTTTTAACATTACTTCCCTTGATTTAAACACTTCTCACAATATATCCAAGCATTTTGTTGGCCTTTTTTATAGCTTCCCCACATTGTCTAGATGAAGAGATTTCTGAGTCAACATAAACTCCTAGATGATCTGTTCAGTGAAGAGTCAGGTGAAGTAATATAAACCAGCAGACACAGCGGGTCCCCAGGACGAGGGCTAGGCAGCCCTGACCCCTATCACCCGTCTCTTAAGTTCACCCCCCTGCTGCTGGGGAAGAGACTGGAGAGGGCTGGGCAGCCCTGACCCCTATCACCGGTCTCTTCAGTTCACCCCCTGCTGCTGGAGAAGAGACTGGAGAGGGCTGGGCAGCCCTGACCCCTATCACCGGTCTCTTCAGTTCACCCCCCTGCTGCTGGAGAAGAGACTGGAGAGGGCTGGGCAGCCCTGGTCTCTTCAGTTCACCCCCCTGCTGCTGGGGAAGAGACTGGAGAGGGCGGGTCAGCTGCTGCTTCCACAGCCCGGTCACTGTGAGGAGCAGGAGCGACTCTTTCTGCACAGACCGGATCTTGTTGTGCCAGGTTTTATTTAAACTGTGCGTGCATATCTGTTGCGTGGAGGATGAGCCGTGCTTCATGGATATGTGTGTTAGCACTAAGAGAAAGTCTTGTGCTTCTGTAATGCACTCCGTGTGTCACAGGAGCGAGGAGAGGTCGGGGGTCTGGTGACAGTGGCGTTCAGCGCGCATCTGTGTAACTCGTTAGAAACAGAAAGCCATTTCTCCTCTCATTCGTACAGCACACGTTGCTCAATCGATTGGCTGGTGATTCCCACGCGGAGAATCAATACTCAAGTCACGGGACACTCATCAATCTGCATCACGAGTCTGGAAGAACAGTCCGGAAGTTACGTAGTAACATTTGATTGATAAACAGTATCAAAGAGTCAAATAAATTGAAACAAACGTCAATCGAATGACTTTTTTTTCTTTCCTAAAAATGTAACCTGTGATATAAAGTAATCTTCTGAATGTAACGGCTCCGATTGCACGCTGTTATATCACACCGTGTAGTAAAACGCAGCGATGCTCTGCATGGAGAGCTCAATAGAGCGATACTTTTCATGTAAATGCTCGTTTGTTAATTCGGGATTGGGGTTAATTCTATCAATGTGTATTGATGTAAGCACACCTCCCAACACACGCGTTCTCTTCGGGAATCTGCGGTGAGTGAAGGCGAGTTTCTCGCCTGTCTGTGCAGTAATCGTGCTCGATGCTGGGGGAGGGTATGGAGCTGGCATTGGCATCTCCTCCTGCACAGCGCCTTGTGCTCCCCACCTTCACCACTGCCGTGTCTGTGTGTGCAAAAGGAAGTGACGACCCGGGACAGTCTTCAGATCCCCGCGGAAGCAGGCGGGTTGTCCTGTAGAAACACGTTGTGGGTTCTGGAGACTTCGAGTGGGTCGGGAGAGAACTGGGGTCTGACGTGCGGAGAAACCGAGTCAACACGGGTTCACTGGACAGCTCAGCGCGACTCAAACCGACCGCACACCCAGAGCCAGACCCGCTCGCACTGAGAGGAAAGCGAAGCCACGCTCAGCGGACCCCAGCCGCTCTCAGGACGGCTCATTAGTTTATTGTAGTTTTTTCTCCACCCAGGAAAGCATGGCGGATTATCTGATCAGCGGCGGGACGGGCTATGTCCCGGAGGATGGGCTCGCGGCCCGGCAGCTTTTCAACTGCGGAGACGGACTGACTTACAAGTGAGTGACCGAAACACAACCGGACGAGCATTACTGATAATCATAATCATAATAATAATAATCATAATAATAATAATGATAATAATAATAACAGTGCATTTAAACAGTGCGATAATAACCTCTCTCGTGTCCGCGTGTCTCAGTGTTGTTTGCAAGTCATTTTGGTGTTGCTCAGATGAATTCTCTTCGTGTTTGTTCTCTCTAGTCCTGCATTGCCAGGCACACACTGAGCTGTGCTGAAGTGCAGAGCCCACGCCGCGCGGTCTTACACCTTCTTATAAAACAGCGATTGTGTAATACCTGAGATTCGTTCAGTGCTGACACAATGCACTCTTTATTAATAGCACTCCTTAAACATAGCAGATCGTATACGTGTGTATTTGTGTTGTATTCCTGCAGATCGTACACGTGTGTATTTGTGTTGTATTCCTGCAGATCGTACACGTGTGTATTTGTGTTGTACTCCCGCAGATCGTACACGTGTGTATTTGTGTTGTATTCCTGCAGATCGTACACGTGTGTATTTGTGTTGTATTCCTGCAGATCGTACACGTGTGTATTTGTGTTGTACTGCAGATCGTACACGTGTGTATTTGTGTTGTACTCCCGCAGATCGTACACGTGTGTATTTGTGTTGTATTCCTGCAGATCGTACACGTGTGTATTTGTGTTGTATTCCTGCAGATCGTACACGTGTGTATTTGTGTTGTACTGCAGATCGTACACGTGTGTATTTGTGTTGTACTGCAGATCGTACACGTGTGTATTTGTGTTGTACTCCCGCAGATCGGACGCGTGTGTATTTGTGTTGTACTCCCGCAGATCGGACACGTGTGTATTTGTGTTGTACTCCCGCAGATCGGACACGTGTGTATTTGTGTTGTACTCCTGCAGGTCGTACACGTGTGTATTTCTGGGGGTGGTTTGTACTGGGAATAAGAAACTCAGCGGCTGCTGCCAGTATATTACTGGTTCTAGACACGCTGCTCTGTGAATAAGGGCAGATTCACTTGGGGAGTAAACTTTATAATCCTCAAAATCGCCAACTTTAGAAATACTGAAGAGACCTAAATTCAACGCCAAACGTCTGGGCTTTCTCATTGAAGATGTCGAGAAAGACTTACAGGCGAAGCCCCTGGGGAATGGATGACGTTCCTTTTGGGATTTCTAAAGTTAGCCCTATTGCACGCTGAACAGTTATTAATAACTTTGGAAAAGCCTCTTTGGAAGTGGGTGGAACTGTACTGTACTGCAGGTGCTGTGACAGTGGATTGCGTGCGCGGTGGAGGAGTGTGACGGTGGATTGAGTGGGCGGTGGAGCACTGGAGGAGTGTGACGGTGGATTGAGTGGGCGGTGGAGCACTGGAGGAGTGTGATGGTGGATTGAGTGGGCGGTGGAGCACTGGAGGAGTGTGATGGTGGATTGAGTGGGCGGTGGAGCACTGGAGGAGTGTGACGGTGGATTGAGTGGGCGGTGGAGCACTGGAGGAGTGTGACGGTGGATTGAGTGCGCGGTGGATCAGTGTGCACAGTGGAGCAGCGTGACGGTGGATGGCGTGCGCGGTGGAGCGGCGTGACGGTGGATGGCGTGCGCGGTGGAAGCGGCGTGACGGTGGATGGCGTGCGCGGTGGATGGCGTCGCGGTGGAAGCGGCGTGACGGTGGATGGCGTCGCGGTGGAGCGGCGTGACGGTGGATGGCGTCGCGGTGGAGCGGCGTGACGGTGGATGGCGTCGCGGTGGAAGCGGCGTGACGGTGGATGGCGTCGCGGTGGAAGCGGCGTGACGGTGGATGGCGTGCGCGGTGGATCGGCGTGCGTGGTGGAGCACCGTGACGGTGGATGGCGTGCAGGGTGGATCAGTGTGACGTGTGTTACCGTGTGCCTCCCCCTGACTGTACAGGGTTCCCTGCCCTCAGGCGTTGCTGGCGTGGAGCTCAGACCAGTTTGGGCTTGATTTCCAGAAGCAGCGCAATCTTTCACAACCTGGCTGTCAAACTCGCTGCTCAGGTTTGTGTGTGAGAGTGTGCGTGTGTCAGTGTGTGCGTGTGGAATTAAACAGTACAGCTCATTTTAATGTGATGCAACTTCCATCTGGTGCAAACGATCTAAAATAAAGACGTTTCGGAGGGCTGGATCGCGTCGCTGCCGGGGTGGATGATGTGTTATAAAGACGTTTCGGAGGGCTGGATCGCGTCGCTGTCGGGGTGGATGATGTGTCATAAAGACGTTTCGGAGGGCTGGATCGCGTCGCTGCCGGGGTGGATGATGTGTCATGAAAGACGTTTGGAGGGCTGGATCAGCGTCGCTGCGGGGTGGATGATGTGTCATGAAGAGCGTTTGGAGGGCTGGATCAGCGTCGCTGCCGGGTGTGTGATGTGTCATGAAGACGTTTGGAGGAGCTGGATCAGCGTCGCTGCCGGGTGTGTGATGTGTCATGAAGAGCGTTTGGAGGGCTGGATCGCGTCGCTGCGGGGTGTGTGATGTGTCATGAAAGACGTTTGGAGGGCTGGATCGCGTCGCTGCGGGGTGTGTGATGTGTCATGAAGGCGTTTGGAGGGCTGGATCGCGTCGCTGCGGGGTGTGTGATGTGTCATGAAGACGTTTGGAGGGCTGGATCGCGTCGCTGCCGGGTGTGTGATGTGTCATGAAGACGTTTCGGAGGGCTGGATCGCGTCGCTGCCGGGGTGTGTGATGTGTCATGAAGACGTTTCGGAGGGCTGGATCGCGTCGCTGCCGGGGTGTGTGATGTGTCATAAAGACGTTTCGGAGGGCTGGATCGCGTCGCTGCCGGGGTGTGTGATGTGTCATAAAGACGTTTCGGAGGGCTGGATCGCGTCGCTGCCGGGGTGTGTGATGTGTCATAAAGACGTTTCGGAGGGCTGGATCGCGTCGCTGCCGGGGTGTGTGATGTGTCATAAAGACGTTTCGGAGGGCTGGATCGCGTCGCTGCCGGGGTGTGTGATGTGTCATAAAGACGTTTCGGAGGGCTGGATCGCGTCGCTGTCGGGGTGGATGATGTGTCATAAAGACGTTTCGGAGGGCTGGATCGCGTCGCTGTCGGGGTGGATGATGTGTCATAAAGACGTTTCGGAGGGCTGGATCGCGTCGCTGTCGGGGTGGATGATGTGTCATAAAGACGTTTGGAGGAGCTGGATCGCGTCGCTGTCGGGGTGGATGATGTGTCATAAAGACGTTTCGGAGGGCTGGATCGCGTCGCTGTCGGGGTGGATGATGTGTTATAAAGACGTTTCGGAGGGCTGGATCGCGTCGCTGTCGGGGTGGATGATGTGTTATAAAGACGTTTCGGAGGGCTGGATCGCGTCGCTGCCGGGGTGGATGATGTGTCATAAAGACGTTTCGGAGGGCTGGATCGCGTCGCTGCCGGGGTGGATGATGTGTCATAAAGACGTTTCGGAGGGCTGGATCGCATCGCTGCCGGGGTGGATGATGTGTCATAAAGACCTTTCGGAGGGCTGGATCGCATCGCTGCCGGGGTGTATGATGTGTCATAAAGACCTTTCGGAGGGCTGGATCGCATCGCTGTCGGGGTGTATGATGTGTCATAAAGACGTTTCGGAGGGCTGGATCGCATCGCTGTCGGGGTGTATGATGTGTTATAAAGACGTTTCGGAGGGCTGGATCGCATCGCTGCCGGGGTGTATGATGTGTTATAAAGACGTTTCGGAGGGCTGGATCGCATCGCTGTCGGGGTGTATGATGTGCTATAAAGACCTTTCGGAGGGCTGGATCGCGTCGCTGCCGGGGTGTATGATGTGTTATAAAGACCTTTCGGAGGGCTGGATCGCATCGCTGTCGGGGTGTATGATGTGCTATAAAGACGTTTCGGAGGGCTGGATCGCATCGCTGCCGGGGTGTATGATGTGTTATAAAGACGTTTCGGAGGGCTGGATCGCGTCGCTGCCGGGTGTATGATGTGTTATAAAGACGTTTGGAGGGCTGGATCGCATCGCTGCCGGGTGGATGATATGTCATAAAGACGTTTGGAGGGCTGGATCGCGTCGCTGCCGGGTGGATGATGTGTCATAAAGACGTTTGGAGGGCTGGATCGCATCGCTGCTGGGTGTATGATGTGTCATAAAGATGTTTGGAGGGCTGGATCGCATCGCTGCCGGGTGGATGATGTGTCATAAAGACGTTTGGAGGGCTGGATCGCGTCGCTGCCGGGTGGATGATGTGTTATAAGGACGTTTGGAGGGCTGGATCGCGTCGCTGCCGGGTGGATGATGTGTTATAAAGACGTTTCGGAGGGCTGGATCGCATCGCTGTCTGGGTGTATGATGTGTTATAAAGATGTTTCGGAGGGCTGGATCGCATCGCTGCCGGGGTGGATGATGTGTCATAAAGACGTTTCGGAGGGCTGGATCGCGTCGCTGCCGGGGTGGATGATGTGTTATAAAGACGTTTCGGATGGCCTCCTCTCTGTCTGTTGTGCTGCAGTGCTCGTGTGAGTCTCTGTGTCGTTGTGCTGCTCTTGTCTTGGCGACGCTGACAGTTCTAATAATAGTCAGTTCTAATAATGGAGCTTTCCGTCCAGCTTGCAGAAATCTCCCCAGTGACCTCTAACCCAGAAGAGCACGTCCCAGCTGCCTCAGTCAGTCTGCAGGGAGGGGGCAGGAGGTACAAACGTGTGGATACAAACACAGCGGACGTCCGTTTGCCTTTTAAAACTCCTGAATCAACAAAGCAACTTTTCAAATGTGTCAGCAGTAGAGAGGATATAATTGCACAGCAGTGTGATCCATCCCTGGATTCCCAGAGTTTAATAAGACACCCCTGAGCTTGTTACCTAAACACACTGGGGCGAATCGAGCTCATAGGAAAACCTGGAATGGGTGAAACCACTGTGCAGAGGGAGACTTCTTACCCTCTCAGGTGTGTGTGTGTGTGTGAGAGTGAGCCACTGTGCAGAGGGAGACTTCTTACCCTCTCGGGTGTGTGTGTGTGTGTGTGCGAGAGTGAGCCACTGTGCAGAGGGAGACTTCTTACCCTCTCGGGTGTGTGTGTGTGTGTGCGAGAGTGAGCCACTGTGCAGAGGGAGACTTCTTACCCTCTCGGGTGTGTGTGTGTGTGTGTGCGAGAGTGAGCCACTGTGCAGAGGGAGACTTCTTACCCTCTCGGGTGTGTGTGTGTGTGTGTGCGAGAGTGAGCCACTGTGCAGAGGGAGACTTCTTACCCTCTCGGGTGTGTGTGTGTGTGTGTGCGAGAGTGAGCCACTGTGTATAGCTCAGGTGAGTCTTGTTAAACTCGTAGAAACCCTGGAATGGATCACACTGCTGTGCAGTGGGAGTCTTGTTCCCATCCCTGTATTAAACCCTGGAATGGATCACACTGCTGTGCAGCGGGAGTCTTATTCCCATCCCTGTATTAAACCCTGGAATGGATCACACTGCTGTGCAGTGGGAGTCTTATTCCCATCCCTGGAATGTGTGCTGACGTAGAAAGCGAGCCTCTGCCATGGCCAGCCCTCTATGTGTCTGCTCTGCTCGAAACAGAGGACTGACTGTTTGTTTGTTTGCTTGTTTCAGTGACTTCCTCATCCTGCCCGGGTACATCGACTTCACAGCAGATCATGTGGTGAGAGTCCCTCAGGCTGTCCGAGGGGTTCATACTGCTGCCCTTCACAAGAATGCAGTGCTGGGTGACTGTGTGTCTCTGCAGTGCTGGGTGACTGTGTGTCTCTGCAGTGCTGGGTGACTGTGTGTCTCTGCAGTGCTGGGTGACTGTGTGTCTCTGCAGTGCTGGGTGACTGTGTGTCTCTGCAGTGCTGGGTGACTGTGTGTCTCTGCAGTGCTGGGGGACTGTGTGTCTCTGCAGTGCTGGGTGACTGTGTGTCTCTGCAGTGCTGGGTGACTGTGTGTCTCTGCAGTGCTGGGTGACTGTGTGTCTCTGCAGTGCTGGGGGACTGTGTGTCTCTGCAGTGCTGGGTGACTGTGTGTCTCTGCAGTGCTGGGGGACTGTGTGTCTCTGCAGTGCTGGGTGACTGTGTGTCTCTGCAGTGCTGGGTGACTGTGTGTCTCTGCAGTGCTGTAGTCAGTGCTGGGTGACTGTGTGTCTCTGCAGTGCTGTAGTCAGTGCTGGGTGACTGTGTGTCTCTGCAGTGCTGGGTGACTGTGTGTCTCTGCAGTGCTGTAGTCAGTGCTGGGTGACTGTGTGTCTCTGCAGTGCTGTAGTCAGTGCTGGGTGACTGTGTGTCTCTGCAGTGCTGTAGTCAGTGCTGGGTGACTGTGTGTCTCTGCAGTGCTGTAGTCAGTGCTGGGTGACTGTGTGTCTCTGCAGTGCTGGGTGACTGTGTGTCTCTGCAGTGCTGTAGTCAGTGCTGGGTGTTGATGGACTCTCTTGTGTTTGCTCTCAGGACCTGACCTCTGCCCTGACGAAGCGCATCACACTGAAGACCCCCCTGGTCTCCTCTCCCATGGACACAGTGACCGAGTCCAGCATGGCCATCGCCATGGCAGTGAGTATGAGGGGTCTGGACAGGCTTGAGTGGGGCTCTGTGTAGAACAGGGCTGGGATACAGAGCTGCGTTACTGCATCCTGTTCAGGGGTCAAGGGGTGATAGACAGATCAGCCACTCCAGCTTGAAGAAGCGTGCAAGAGTAACATATCTCTCTCTCCTGTCTGTCTCTCTCTCCTTCACTCTCCTCTCCTCTCTCTCTCCTCTCTCTCTCTCTCTCTCTCTCTCTCTCTGTCTCCTCTCACTCTCTCTGTCTCCTCTCTCTCCTCTCTCTCTCTCTCTCTCCCTCTCTCTCCTCTCTCTCTCTCTCTCTCTCTCTCTCTCTCTCTCTCTCTCTCTCTCTCTCTCTCTCTCTCTCTCTCTCTCTCTCTCTCTCTCTCTCTCTCTCTCTCTCTCTCTCTCTCTCTCTCTCTCTCTCTCCTCTCTCTCTCTCTCTCTCTCTCTCTCAGCTCACGGGAGGGATTGGATTTCTGCATCACAATTGCACACCGGAGTTCCAGGCCAATGAAGTGCGCAAAGTCAAGGTAAACAAGATCACTGCCAAGGGGGGTCCAAGCCTGCGTGTGTGTGTGCGTGCGTGCATGTGTGTGTACATGTGTGTGTGCGTGCGTGCATGTGTGTGTGTGGCAGGGTGCCTCAGCCCGTGTGTATTTTGTGTGTTGTGTTGCGTGTGGTGTGTTCATTTTGGGTATGTATATTGGTGCACAGGATATAATTGGGCTGTGTAGCAGGAGTGTTGTAATATGTATTTCGGGATTGTGTGTATTTTGTCAGCTCAACAGTTTGTTTGATTGTCACATTGCAAAATATACATTACTGACCATCTCTCATGCTCTGTATCAGTGTATAAGCACCCCTCTGTAGGGTTTCATCACAGCCCTCTCCCCTCTCCTCTCCTCTCCTCTCCCCTGTAGAAGTACGAGCAGGGTTTCATCACAGTCCTCTCCTTTCCTCTCCCCTGTAGAAGTACGAGCAGGGTTTCATCACAGCCCTCTCCCCTCTCCTCTCCTCTCCTCTCCCCTGTAGAAGTACGAGCAGGGTTTCATCACAGTCCTCTCCTCTCCCCTGTAGAAGTACGAGCAGGGTTTCATCACAGTCCTCTCCTCTCCTCTCCTCTCTTCTCTTCTCCTCTCCTCTCCCCTGTAGAAGCATGCAGCAGGGTTTCATCACAGTCCTCTCCTCCTCTCTTCTCTTCTCCTCTCCTCTCCCCTGTAGAAGTACGAGCAGGGTTTCATCACAGTCCTCTCCTCTCCTCTCCTCTCTTCTCGTCTTCTCCTCTCCACTGTAGAAGTACGAGCAGGGTTTCATCACAGACCCCGTGGTGATGAGTCCTCAGAAGCGTGTGCAGGACGTGTTCCAGGCGAAGGCACGGCACGGGTTCTGTGGTATTCCGATCACAGAGAGTGGGAAGATGGGCGGGAAGCTGGTGGGAATCATCTCCTCCCGAGACATCGACTTCCTGAAGGAGGAGGAGCACAGCCTGCCACTCAGCGAGGTGGGGAGGGGTTTAAACCAGGGGGGAGGGGCTAGAACAGTGGATGGGAAGGGTAAACACAGAGATGAATTGAAACCAGGAGGGGGCGCTCAAACCAGGGGGAGTAAAACGAGCAGGGATTACTGGTGCTGTGCTCTGGTTTGGATTGATCTGTGTGTTTGGATTGATCTGTGTTTGGATTGATCTCTGTGTTTGGATTGATCTCTGTGTTTGGATTGATCTCTCTGTGTTTGGATTGATCTCTGTGTGTTTGGATTGATCTCTGTGTGTTTGGATTGATCTCTGTGTTTGGATTGATCTCTGTGTGTTTGGATTGATCTCTGTGTGTTTGGATTGATCTCTGTGTGTTTGGATTGATCTCTGTGTGTTTGGATTGATCTCTGTGTTTGGATTGATCTCTGTGTTTGGATTGATCTCTGTGTGTTTGGATTGATCTCTGTGTGTTTGGATTGATCTCTCTGTGTTTGGATTGATCTCTCTGTGTTTGGATTGATCTCTGTGTGTTTGGATTGATCTCTGTGTGTTTGGATTGATCTCTCTGTGTTTGGATTGATCTCTGTGTGTTTGGATTGATCTCTGTGTGTTTGGATTGATCTCTGTGTGTTTGGATTGATCTCTGTGTGTTTGGATTGATCTCTGTGTGTTTGGATTGATCTCTGTGTTTGGATTGATCTCTGTGTTTGGATTGATCTCTGTGTTTGGATTGATCTCTGTGTGTTTGGATTGATCTCTGTGTGTTTGGATTGATCTCTCTGTGTTTGGATTGATCTCTGTGTGTTTGGATTGATCTCTGTGTGTTTGGATTGATCTCTGTGTGTTTGGATTGATCTCTGTGTGTTTGGATTGATCTCTCTGTGTTTGGATTGATCTCTGTGTGTTTGGATTGATCTCTGTGTTTGGATTGATCTCTGTGTTTGGATTGATCTCTGTGTTTGGATTGATCTCTGTGTTTGGATTGATCTCTGTGTGTTTGGATTGATCTCTGTGTTTGGATTGATCTCTGTGTTTGGATTGATCTCTGTGTTTGGATTGATCTCTGTGTTTGGATTGATCTCTCTGTGTTTGGATTGATCTCTGTGGTTGGATTGATCTCTGTGTGTTTGGATTGATCACTCTGTGTTTGGATTGATCTCTGTGTGTTTGGATTGATCACTCTGTGTTTGGATTGATCTCTGTGTGTTTGGATTGATCTCTCTGTGTTTGGATTGATCTCTGTGGTTGGATTGATCTCTGTGGTTGTGCTGGTTCTATTGATCTTTGTTGGTATTGATTCTGTTCAGGTGATGACGAAGCGCGAGGACCTGGTTGTGGCCCCGGCGGGAGTCACTCTGAAAGAGGCCAACGAGATCCTGCAGCGCAGCAAGAAGGGTGAGAGGGAAGGAGAGGAGAGGAGGGGAGGGCAGGGGGAAATGAGAAAGTAGGGAGCTGGAGGGTCAGGAGGGTTGGGGTAGAGATTGGTTAGATCTCTTATTAAAATGCAGTGGAATGACGTCCTCCCCCAGGGAAGCTGCCCATCGTGAACGAGCAGGGGGAGCTGGTCGCCATCATCGCGCGCACCGACCTCAAGAAGAACCGCGACTTCCCGCTCGCCTCCAAGGACGCCAAGAAGCAGCTGCTGTGTGGAGCCGCCATCGGCACCCACGAGGACGACAAGTACCGGCTGGACCTGCTGGCAAAGGCCGGCGTGGACGCGGTGGTGCTGGTGAGTCCAGCTGGGAGCACTGGGAGGGTAGCACCGGGCTACTGCACTGGGGGAGCTCTGGGAATGGCAGCATTGTACTGGGAGTGTGCCGTGTTGTACTGGTTATCTGATTTCCACCCCTCCTCTCTCAGGACTCCTCTCAGGGGAACTCAATCTACCAGATCAACATGATCCAATACATCAAGGAGAAGTACCCAGAACTGCAGGTCATCGGGGCAACGGTGAGGCGGGGGCAACGGTGAGGCGGGGGCAACGGTGAGGCGGGGACAACGGTGAGGCCGGGGGCAAAGGTTGAGGCGGGGGCAGTGTTAACCCCTGGTCAGTGTTGGGGTTTGGGGAGGGGTCAGTGTTGGGGTTTGGGGTGGGTCAGTGTTGGGGTTTGGGGTGGGGTCAGTGTTGGGGTTTGGGGTGGGTCAGTGTTTGGGGTGGGTCAGTGTTGGGGTTTGGGGGGGTCAGTGTTGGGGTTTGGGGTGGGTCAGTGTTGGGGTTTGGGGTGGGTCAGTGTTGGGGTTTGGGCAGTGGGTCAGTGTTGGGGTTTGGGGTGGGTCAGTGTTGGGGTTTGGGGTGGGTCAGTGTTGGGGTTTGGGCAGGGCCGGTCAGTGTTGGGGTTTGTGGAGGGGCAGTGTTGGGGTGGGGCAGGGTCAGTGTTGGGTTTTGGGATGGGTCAGTGTTGGGGTTTGGGGTGGGTCAGTGTTGGGGTTTGTGGAGGGTCAGTGTTGGGGTTTGGGGTGGGTCAGTGTTGGGGTTTGTGGAGGGGCAGTGTTGGGGTTTGGGGTGGGTCAGTGTTGGGGTTTGGGGTGGGTCAGTGTTGGGGTTTGGGGTGGGTCAGTGTTGGGGTTTGGGGTGGGTCAGTGTTGGGGTTTGTGGAGGGGCAGTGTTGGGGTTTGGGGTGGGTCAGTGTTGGGGTTTGGGGTGGGTCAGTGTTGGGGTTTGTGGAGGGTCAGTGTTGGGGTTTGGGATGGGTCAGTGTTGGGGTTTGGGGTGGGTCAGTGTTGGGGTTTGGGGAGGGACAGTGTTGGGGTTTGTGGAGGGGCAGTGTTGGGGTTTGGGATGGGTCAGTGTTGGGGTTTGTGGAGGGGCAGTGTTGGGGTTTGGGATGGGTCAGTGTTGGGGTTTTGGAGGGTCAGTGTTGGGGTTTGGGGTGGGTCAGTGTTGGGGTTTGGGGTGGGTCAGTGTTTGGGATGGGTCAGTGTTGGGGTTTGTGGAGGGTCAGTGTTGGGGTTTGGGGTGGGTCAGTGTTGGGGTTTGGGGTGGGTCAGTGTTGGGGTTTGTGGAGGGTCAGTGTTGGGGTTTGGGGTGGGTCAGTGTTGGGGTTTGGGGTCAGTGTTGGGGTTTGGGGTGGGTCAGTGTTGGGGTTTGGGATGGGTCAGTGTTGGGGTTTGGGGTGGGTCAGTGTTGGGGTTTGGGATGGGTCAGTGTTGGGGTTTGGGGTGGGTCAGTGTTGGGGTTTGGGGTGGGTCAGTGTTGGGGTTTGGGGTGGGTCAGTGTTGGGGTTTGGGGTGGGTCAGTGTTGGGGTTTGGGGTGGGTCAGTGTTGGGGTTTGGGATGGGTCAGTGTTGGGGTTTGGGATGGGTCAGTGTTGGGGTTTGGGGTGGGGTCAGTGTTGGGGTTTGGGGTGGGTCAGTGTTGGGGTTTGGGATGGGTCAGTGTTGGGGTTTGGGGTGGGTCAGTGTTGGGGTTTGGGGTGGGTCAGTGTTGGGGTTTGGGGTGGGTCAGTGTTGGGGTTTGGGGTGGGTCAGTGTTGGGGTTTGGGGTGGGTCAGTGTTGGGGTTTGGGGTGGGGCAGTGTTGGGGTTTGGGGTGGGTCAGTGTTGGGGTTTGGGGTGGGTCAGTGTTGGGGTTTGGGATGGGTCAGTGTTGGGGTTTGGGGTGGGTCAGTGTTGGGGTTTGGGGTGGGTCAGTGTTGGGGTTTGGGGTGGGTCAGTGTTGGGGTTTGGGGTGGGTCAGTGTTGGGGTTTGGGATGGGTCAGTGTTGGGGTTTGGGATGGGTCAGTGTTGGGGTTTGGGATGGGTCAGTGTTGGGGTTTGGGATGGGTCAGTGTTGGGGTTTGGGGTGGGTCAGTGTTGGGGTTTGGGATGGGTCAGTGTTGGGGTTTGGGATGGGTCAGTGTTGGGGTTTGGGATGGGTCAGTGTTGGGGTTTGGGGTGGGTCAGTGTTGGGGTTTGGGATGGGTCAGTGTTGGGGTTTGGGAGGGTCAGTGTTGGGGTTTGGGATGGGTCAGTGTTGGGGTTTGGGGTGGGTCAGTGTTGGGGTTTGGGATGGGTCAGTGTTGGGGTTTGGGGTGGGTCAGTGTTGGGGTTTGGGGTGGGTCAGTGTTGGGGTTTGGGGTGGGTCAGTGTTGGGGTTTGGGATGGGTCAGTGTTGGGGTTTGGGGTGGGTCAGTGTTGGGGTTTGGGGTGGGTCAGTGTTGGGGTTTGGGATGGGTCAGTGTTGGGGTTTGGGATGGGTCAGTGTTGGGGTTTGGGGTGGGTCAGTGTTGGGGTTTGGGATGGGTCAGTGTTGGGGTTTGGGGTGGGTCAGTGTTGGGGTTTGGGATGGGTCAGTGTTGGGGTTTGGGATGGGTCAGTGTTGGGGTTTGGGGTGGGTCAGTGTTGGGGTTTGGGATGGGTCAGTGTTGGGGTTTGGGGTGGGTCAGTGTTGGGGTTTGGGGTGGGTCAGTGTTGGGGTTTGGGGTGGGTCAGTGTTGGGGTTTGGGGATGGGTCAGTGTTGGGGTTTGGGGTGGGTCAGTGTTGGGGTTTGGGATGGGTCAGTGTTGGGGTTTGGGATGGGTCAGTGTTGGGGTTTGGGGTGGGTCAGTGTTGGGGTTTGGGGTGGGTCAGTGTTGGGGTTTGGGGTGGGTCAGTGTTGGGGTTTGGGGTGGGTCAGTGTTGGGGTTTGGGGTGGGCAGTGTTGGGGTTTGGGGTGGGTCAGTGTTGGGGTTTGGGGTTGGGTCAGTGTTGGGGTTTGGGGTGGGTCAGTGTTGGGGTTTGGGTTGGGTCAGTGTTGGGGTTTGTGGTGGGTCAGTGTTGGGGTTTGGGATGGGTCAGTGTTGGGGTTTGGGGTGGGGTCAGTGTTGGGGTTTGGGGTTGGGGTCAGTGTTGGGGTTTGGGGTGGGGCAGTGTTGGGGTTTGGGATGGGTCAGTGTTGGGGTTTGGGGGTTGGGTGTTGGGGTTTGGGTGGGTCAGTGTTGGGGTTTGGGGTGGGTCAGTGTTGGGGTTTGGGGTGGGTCAGTGTTGGGGTTTGGGGTGGGTCAGTGTTGGGGTTTGGGATGGGTCAGTGTTGGGGTTTGGGGTGGGTCAGTGTTGGGGTTTGGGATGGGTCAGTGTTGGGGTTTGGGGTGGGTCAGTGTTGGGGTTTGGGATGGGTCAGTGTTGGGGTTTGGGATGGGTCAGTGTTGGGGTTTGGGATGGGTCAGTGTTGGGGTTTGGGATGGGTCAGTGTTGGGGTTTGGGATGGGTCAGTGTTGGGGTTTGGGATGGGTCAGTGTTGGGGTTTGGGATGGGTCAGTGTTGGGGTTTGGGATGGGGCAGTGTTGGGGTTTGGGATGGGTCAGTGTTGGGGTTTGGGCAGGGCAGTATTAACCCCTTGTTCTCTCTCTTTCTCTCTCAGTGGTGACGGCGGCCCAGGCGAAGAACTTGATTGATGCTGGGGTCGACGCTCTCAGAGTGGGTATGGGCAGCGGATCCATCTGCATCACACAGGAGGGTAAGTGAGAACCAGTGAGAGCAGGGCACTGGGGAGACTGGGACCCAGTACACTGACTTGAGACCAGGCGCTAGAACCAATACACTGGGGAAGGCTAAAGACCAGTACCGTGCAAGACTGGAAACCAGTGTGAGGTGTGCAGACCTGTCCCTTCTGCACCCCTGGTGACCGTGCAGTATCTCTTTCTCGCAGTCTGTCCTGCATCCTATACCCTAACCCCTCCCTTCCCCCTCACACACTTACCTCTCCCCTTCACACACTCCCCTCTCACCTCTCCCTCCCTCCCTCCCTCTCCCTCCCTCCCTCCCTCTCTCCTCCCTCTCTCCCTCTCACCTCCCCTCTCCCTCTCCCTCCCTCCCTCCCTCTCTCCTCTTTTTTCTCTGCTCTTTCAGCCTTTCTTCACACTCCTCTCTCTGTGTTTCTCTCTCTAGCTGCTCCCAGCGTCCCTCCAGATCTCTGGTCCCACAGCCCCAAAAGCCCATCTATAGTAACGGGATTTTGTAGTAAGTCCCTCCCACTGCCGCACACAGCACTCCCATTGGTTCTCCCTGTGTGCCTGCTGCTCTGATTGGCTCATGGGTCTGCTTTGTAGAAGTAGATGATTGGCTGGGGGTTTTGAGGCTTTTGATGCTGGCCCCGCCCATTAACTGTGACTCAATGAGACTGACTTCTCCCCCGCTAACCTTAATCAACAAACTCATGATTTCTGACTTGTACTTGTATTGAGAGGACTGTATTCAGCCCATGCATTTCATCATGGGCCCCCTTGTCACTTTACATTGCTCGTGTGTGATAACCTTACCAGTATCTGAACCTCGCATCTCTCCTGCACCTCCCTGTCAGTGTCACTAAGTGGCACAAGGGAGTTTCATCCTGCAGTGTGTGCTGCCCCACAGGATGAATGCATTCTTCAAGCACGCGCACGCACGACGCACGCATGCGCACGCACACACACACACTCACGCACTCATATTCTCTTTGCTTCTCTGATGCACTGGTGTAAGTTTGTGTGGGGCTGCAGGATAATCGCTGTGCCAGCGTGTCTCTGCTGTGCCAGCGTGTCTCTGCTGTGCCAGCGTGTGTGTCTCTGCTGTGCCAGCGTGTCTCTGCTGTGCCAGCGTGCGTGTCTCTGCTGTGCCAGCGTGTGTGTCTCTGCTGTGCTGGGGGGGTGCACCCTGTGTGTGTGTCTGCACTGGCTTTTCCTCACTCCCTCAATCCTCACTTCACTCCTTCACTCTCTCACTGCACGGCTACTCTGCCACTTACTGCAAGTCTGTGCTGCGTATAGCAGCGTGTGCTCAGGACTATTCTCAGTGTGTGTCTCTATACGTAGTGCTGGTGTGTGTGTGTGTGTGTGTGTGTGTGTACTCTCCCCCTCTCTCTCTCTACTGCTGGCGTGTGTGTGTGTACTCTCTCTACTGCTGGCGTGTGTGTGTGTGTTGTCACTCTCTCTCTCTCTAGTGCTGGTGTGTGTGTGTGTGTGTTGTCACTCTATCTCTCTCTAGTGCTGGTGTGTGTGTGTGTGTTGTCACTCTCTCTCTCTCTAGTGCTGGCGTGTGTGTGTGTGTTGTCACTCTCTCTCTCTCTAGTGCTGGTGTGTGTGTGTGTGTTGTCACTCTCTCTCTCTAGTGCTGGTGTGTGTGTGTGTGTGTGTACTCTCTCTCTCACTCTCTCTCTCTCTAGTGCTGGTGTGTGTGTGTGTGTGTGTTGTCTCTCTCTCTACTGCTGGTGTGTGTGTGTGTGTTGTCACTCTCTCTCTCTAGTGCTGGTGTGTGTGTGTGTGTTGTCACTCTCTCTCTCTCTAGTGCTGGCGTGTGTGTGTGTGTGTTGTCACTCTCTCTCTCTCTCTAGTGCTGGTGTGTGTGTGTGTGTTGTCACTCTCTCTCTCTCTCTAGTGCTGGTGTGTGTGTGTGTGTTGTCACTCTCTCTCTCTAGTGCTGGTGTGTGTGTGTGTGTTGTCACTCTCTAGTGCTGGTGTGTGTGTGTGTGTTGTCACTCTCTCTCTCTAGTGCTGGTGTGTGTGTGTGTGTTGTCTCTCTCTCTAGTGCTGGTGTGTGTGTGTGTGTGTTGTCACTCTCTCTCTCTAGTGCTGGTGTGTGTGTGTGTGTTGTCACTCTCTCTCTAGTGCTGGTGTGTGTGTGTGTGTGTGTTGTCACTCTCTCTAGTGCTGGTGTGTGTGTGTGTGTTGTCACTCTCTCTCTAGTGCTGGCGTGTGTGTGTGTGTTGTCACTCTCTCTCTCTAGTGCTGGTGTGTGTGTGTGTTGTCACTCTCTCTCTCTAGTGCTGGTGTGTGTGTGTGTGTTGTCACTCTCTCTCTAGTGCTGGTGTGTGTGTGTGTGTGTCAGTCTCTCTCTCTCAGTGCTGGTGTGTGTGTGTGTGTGTCATCTCTCTCTCTCTAGTGCTGGTGTGTGTGTGTGTGTTGTCACTCTCTCTCTCAGTGCTGGTGTGTGTGTGTGTGTGTGTTGTCACTCTCTCTCTCTCTCTCTCTCTAGTGCTGGCGTGTGTGTGTGTGTCACTCTCTGGCTCAGTGCTGGTGTGTCTGTGTGTGTGTCACTGCTGCTCTGCTAGTGCTAGGTGTGTGCGTGTGCTGTCACTGGCTCTGGGATCCAGTGCGGTGTGGGCACAGTCGTCACAGGCACTAGTGCAGCACAGGGTCACTCCACAGGCTGAGATGGACAGCAGCAGCATAGACTGTCACAGCACAGCATAGACTGGAACAGCACAGCATAGACTGGAACAGCACAGCATAGACTGGAACAGCACAGCATAGACTGGCACAGCACAGCTTAGACTGGAACAGCACAGCATAGACTGGAACAGCACAGCATAGACTGGAACAGCACAGCATAGACTGGAACAGCATAGACTGGAACAGCACAGCTTAGACTGGAACAGCACAGCTTAGACTGGAACAGCACAGCATAGACTGGAACAGCATAGACTGGAACAGCACAGCTTAGACTGGAACAGCACAGCATAGACTGGAACAGCACAGCTTAGACTGGAACAGCATAGACTGGAACAGCACAGCATAGACTGGAACAGCACAGCATAGACTGGAACAGCACAGCTTAGACTGGAACAGCACAGACTGGAACAGCACAGCATAGACTGGAACAGCACAGCATAGACTGGAACAGCACAGCATAGACTGGAACAGCACAGCATAGACTGGAACAGCACAGCATAGACTGGAACAGCACAGCATAGACTGGAACAGCACAGCATAGACTGGAACAGCACAGCATAGACTGGAACAGCACAGCATAGACTGGAACAGCACAGCTTAGACTGGAACAGCATAGACTGGAACAGCACAGCATAGACTGGAACAGCACAGCATAGACTGGAACAGCACAGCTTAGACTGGAACAGCACAGCATAGACTGGAACAGCATAGACTGGAACAGCACAGCATAGACTGGAACAGCACAGCTTAGACTGGAACAGCACAGCTTAGACTGGAACAGCACAGCTAGACTGGAACAGCATAGACTGGACGACAGCTTAGACTGGAACAGCACAGCTTAGACTGGAACAGCACAGCGAGACTGGAACAGCACAGCTGAATAGCACATGGAGTCTGATTGCCATCAGCTCGACTTGAACAGCCATGTATAGCTGAATAGCTCTCTCTGTCTCTCGGTGATGACTGGAGTCTCTCTGTCTCTCGGTGATGATGGAGTCTCTCTCTGTCTCTCAGTGATGATGGAGTCTCTCTCTGTCTCTCGGTGATGATGGAGTCTCTCTGTCTCTCGGTGATGATGGAGTCTCTCTCTCTCTGTCTCTCAGTGATGATGGAGTCTCTCTCTGTCTCTCAGTGATGATGGAGTCTCTCTGTCTCTCAGTGATGATGGAGTCTCTCTCTCTCTCTCTGTCTCTCAGTGATGATGGAGTCTCTCTCTGTCTCTCGGTGATGATGCAGTCTCTCTGTCTCTCAGTGATGATGGAGTCTCTCTCTCTGTCTCTCAGTGATGATGGAGTCTCTCTCTCTGTCTCTCAGTGATGATGGAGTCTCTCTCTGTCTCTCAGTGATGATGGAGTCTCTCTCTCTCTGTCTCTCAGTGATGATGGAGTCTCTCTCTCTGTCTCTCAGTGATGATGGAGTCTCTCTCTCTGTCTCTCAGTGATGATGGAGTCTCTCTCTCTGTCTCTCAGTGATGATGGAGTCTCTCTCTCTCTGTCTCTCAGTGATGATGGAGTCTCTGTCTCTCAGTGATGATGGAGTGTCTCTCTGTGTCTCTCGGTGATGATGGAGTCTCTCTTTCTGTCTCTCGGTGATGATGGAGTCTCTCTCTGTCTCTCGGTGATGATGGAGTCTCTCTCTGTCTCTCGGTGATGATGGAGTCTCTCTCTGTCTCTCAGTGATGATGGAGTCTCTCTGTCTCTCAGTGATGATGGAGTCTCTCTCTCTCTGTCTCTCAGTGATGATGGAGTCTCTCTCTCTCTGTCTCAGTGATGATGGAGTCTCTCTCTGTCTCTCAGTGATGATGGAGTCTCTCTCTCTGTCTCTCAGTGATGATGGAGTCTCTCTCTCTCTGTCTCTCAGTGATGATGGAGTCTCTCTCTCTCTGTCTCTCAGTGATGATGGAGTCTCTCTCTCTCTGTCTCTCAGTGATGATGGAGTCTCTCTCTCTTTGTCTCTCAGTGATGATGGAGTCTCTCTGTCTCTCAGTGATGATGGAGTCTCTCTGTCTCTCAGTGATGATGGAGTCTCTCTCTGTCTCTCAGTGATGATGGAGTCTCTCTCTCTCTCTGTCTCTCAGTGATGATGGAGTCTCTCTCTGTCTCTCGGTGATGATGGAGTCTCTCTCTGTCTCTCAGTAATGATGGAGTCTCTCTCTCTCTCTGTCTCTCAGTGATGATGGAGTCTCTCTCTCTGTCTCAGTGATGATGGAGTCTCTCTCTCTCTCAGTGATGATGGAGTCTCTCTCTCTCTGTCTCTCAGTGATGATGGAGTCTCTCTCTCTCTCTCTCTGTCTCTCAGTGATGATGGAGTCTCTCTCTCTCTGTCTCTCAGTGATGATGGGCTCCCTGCTGGCTGCCACCTCCGAGGCTCCCGGAGAATATTTCTTCTCTGATGGGATTCGGCTCAAGAAGTACCGCGGCATGGGCTCTCTCGACGCCATGGACAAGAACCTGGGCTCCCAGAACCGATACTTCAGGTACCCCAGTACCACTCTATACACCCCCATACCTCCCTCTGTACACGAGAACCTGGGCCCCCCGAACCCATACTTCAGATACCTCCCTCTACACCCCCACACCTCCCTCTGTACACGAGAACCTGGGCTCCCCGAACCCATACTTCAGATACCCAGACCCTTACCTCCCTGTCTGTCCCCAGTATGCCAACAGACCTCTTCCCTCCCTCCCTCTCACCCTCCCTCCCTCTCCCTCCTCTCTCTCTCCCTCCTCCCTCCCTCTCTCACAGCGAGTCTGATAAGATCAAGGTGGCTCAGGGGTGTCGGGCGTGCAGGATAAGGGCTCCATCCACAAGTTCGTCCCGTACCTAATTGCAGGGATCCAGCACTCCTGCCAGGACATCGGGGCAAAGAGCCTCACGCAAGTCAGGTGGGTCTGTCTGTCCACACTCGTCACACTGATCCCTGTCTGTCTCTGTCTCTGGCAGCTCTATGATGTGCTCGTCACACTGATCCCTGTCTGTCTCTGGCAGCTCTATGATGTGCTCGTCACACTGATCCCTGTCTGCCTCTGTCTCTGGCAGCTCTATGATGTGCTCGTCACACTGATCCCTGTCTGCCTCTGTCTCTGGCAGCTCTATGATGTGCTCGTCACACTGATCCCTGTCTGCCTCTGTCTCTGGCAGCTCTATGATGTGCTCCTCACACTGATCCCTGTCTGCCTCTGTCTCTGGCAGCTCTATGATGTGCTCGTCACACTGATCTCTGTCTGTCTCTGTCTCTGGCAGCTCTATGATGTGCTCGTCACACTGATCCCTGTCTGTCTCTGTCTCTGGCAGCTCTATGATGTGCTCCTCACACTGATCCCTGTCTGTCTCTGGCAGCTCTATGAGTCCTCTGATCCCTGTGCTCTGGCAGCTCTGATTCTGTCTGTCTCTGTCTCTGGCAGCTCTATGATGTGCTCGTCACACTGATCCCTGTCTGTCTCTGTCTCTGGCAGCTCTATGATGTGCTCCTCACACTGATCCCTGTCTGTCTCTGGCAGCTCTATGATGTGCTCGTCACACTGATCTCTGTCTGTCTCTGTCTCTGGCAGCTCTATGATGTGCTCCTCACACTGATCCCTGTCTGCCTCTGTCTCTGGCAGGTCTATGATGTACTCGGGGGATCTGAAGTTTGAGAAGCGCTCCACGTCGGCGCAGGTGGAGGGCGGGGTGCACAGCCTGCACACGTGAGTCACAGCGAGAGAGAGCGAGGGGGCGGGGCTGAGACTCCTGAAATAACACACAGCGAGGGGGTGGGGCTGAGACTTGGTTGTCATTGAGAAGGACTTGTAGAGTTTCTTTTAATAGCTGTGCTGCTGTGTGTCGCTGCTTCAGTTGTGTCTGTTTCTGCGCAGGTATGAGAAGAGGTTATTCTGAGGACGCTGTGAGGATCTGACCAGCTGCTCCCAGTCCTCCCAGTCCATCCCAGCACTCCACATGCCGGACAGCCAATAGCAACTGGGGGGGGGGTGTGGCCTGTACAGACCGTCCTCTGTGTGTGTGTGTGATGCTGTCTCACGAATGCAACAGTGTGTGTGTGTGTGATGCTGTCTCACGAATGCGACAGTGTGTGTGTGATGCTGTCTCACGAATGCGACAGTGTGTGCGTGATGCTGTCTCATGAGTGCGACAGTGTGTGTGTGATGCTGTCTCATGAGTGCGACAGTGTGTGTGTGATGCTGTCTCATGAGTGCGACAGTGTGTGTGTGATGCTGTCTCATGAGTGCGACAGTGTGTGTGTGATGCTGTCTCATGAGTGCGACAGTGTGTGTGTGATGCTGTCTCATGAGTGCGACAGTGTGTGTGTGATGCTGTCTCATGAGTGCGACAGTGTGTGTGTGATGCTGTCTCAGGAGTGTGACAGTGTGTGTGTGATGCTGTCTCATGAGTGCGACAGTGTGTGTGATGCTGTCTCATGAGTGCGACAGTGTGTGTGTGATGCTGTCTCATGAGTGCGACAGTGTGTGCGTGATGCTGTCTCATGAGTGCGACAGTGTGTGCGTGATGCTGTCTCATGAGTGCGACAGTGTGTGCGTGATGCTGTCTCATGAGTGCGACAGTGTGTGTGTGATGCTGTCTCATGAGTGCGACAGTGTGTCTGTGATGCTGTCTCATGAGTGCGACAGTGTGTGTGATGCTGTCTCATGAGTGCGACAGTGTGTGTGTGATGCTGTCTCATGAGTGCGACAGTGTGTCTGTGATGCTGTCTCATGAGTGCGACAGTGTGTGTGTGATGCTGTCTCATGAGTGCGACAGTGTGTGTGTGTACCAACAGTTCTGTACAAAATATTTTTTCCCTTAAAATGACCTGAGAGTTAAAAACATGATCTCTTTGTATTTTTTCCATAATCCCGTTCTCTCTCATCTTGTGTGTTTGATCCCTGCAGTGCCCCCTGTCTGCAGTACACTGACGTTCATGCAGGGACTGGTTCATTAGCAAAGCTCATGATTTTAGCCAGACTTGTAGTTTTTTTTTAAAGATCTGAATTTCCGCACTCGCTGGTAGAATATTAATACAGCAGAAGCTCAAAGCTAGGAACACAGCTGGACCGGAGGCTGATTATCAGATGTGATGTCTGAGACTCTCAATCTGCTATTGTTTTCAGTGCTTTCATTAGCATGTTCTGGATTAACCCATTAAGTGCCATTGCTTTGAGGACAGGCTACTTTGTCATGTTTTGCAGCATGTTTAACTGGCATCTGCCTGTTTTCATTTCCCCTTTAACTACATTGTTATAAGAACTTCCTCTCATTTTGTTAGCCGCTAAAGTTAAGTCTGAGTGCAGCTGCTGATTCATACCTTTCTGATGCCTCGATATAAAATAACTGAAGGCTAAAAATAATCCATCTCTTGGTGTTTTATTCAGTGCTGATGAAGCGGCTTCATTTTCTGTGTGTTCATCACCGGCGTGACATTGCACTGCTGATTACAGGCACGTGAAACAAAGGATTTAAAAAAACAAGGGTCTAGAACATCTCAAACGACGTCAATGCAGCTCGATGGGATTTCTTTCATCTGGGTCTAGAACATCTCAAACAACGTCAATGCAGCTCGATGGGATTTCTTTCATCTGGGTCTAGAACATCTCAAACAACGTCAATGCAGCTCGATGGGATTTGTTTCAAAGAAAACATTTATTTGCTTCTTCATGGGTTAATGAAAGGTCTACATCTTTATCAGGCAGAATCATTCTAATAAAACAAGAACTACGACATTATGTCCCAAGCATTTCTGCTACAAGAGCTTGAGAAACCCATGCATCTGATTCAACACAACCCCCTATGAGAAAGGCTTTTCCTTTTAATCATAAATACATATTTCTATTGAACTGGAAGACAAAGTGATTCTCTGAACAGGGCTGCTCGCATTCTCATTCTCACACACACACAGCTGGGAAGATTACTCCATCTCCTCTTCGCTCCTTGCATCACTTCCTGTCTGGTAGCCCCTCCCTCCTCACTGTCCTGCGCTAGGGGGCTGGGATCAGCCCGGCTGCTGTGATTCGTTGCTCGCTGGTCAGGAAGTTGAAAGTGGCGCAGGCATTGGCCTAAATGAGACACAGGAGGTCATTTTTTTATAGAACAGCAGTAAATGGCATCTTCATCTCTAGACTGGGGTGTCAGTGTCTGGGGTCTCCTCACACTCCTCTCTAGACTGGGGTGTCAGTGTCTGGGGTCTCCTCACACTCCTCTCTAGACTGGGGTGTCAGTATCTGGGGTCTCCTCACACTCCTCTAGACTGGGGTGTCAGTATCTGGGGTCTCCTCACACTCCTCTCTAGACTGGGGTGTCAGTATCTGGGGTCTCCTCACACTCCTCTAGACTGGGGTGTCAGTATCTGGGGTCTCCTCACACTCCTCTCTAGACTGGGGTGTCAGTATCTGGGGTCTCCTCACACTCCTCTAGACTGGGGTGTCAGTATCTGGGGTCTCCTCACACTCCTCTAGACTGGGGTGTCAGTATCTGGGGTCTCCTCACACTCCTCTCTAGACTGGGGTGTCAGTATCTGGGGTCTCCTCACACTCCTCTAGACTGGGGTGTCAGTATCTGGGGTCTCCTCACACTCCTCTCTAGACTGGGGTGTCAGTATCTGGGGTCTCCTCACACTCCTCTAGACTGGGGTGTCAGTATCTGGGGTCTCCTCACACTCCTCTCTAGACTGGGGTGTCAGTATCTGGGGTCTCCTCACACTCCTCTAGACTGGGGTGTCAGTATCTGGGGTCTCCTCACACTCCTCTCTAGACTGGGGTGTCAGTATCTGGGGTCTCCTCACACTCCTCTAGACTGGGGTGTCAGTATCTGGGGTCTCCTCACACTCCTCTCTAGACTGGGGTGTCAGTATCTGGGGTCTCCTCACACTCCTCTAGACTGGGGTGTCAGTATCTGGGGTCTCCTCACACTCCTCTCTAGACTGGGGTGTCAGTATCTGGGGTCTCCTCACACTCCTCTAGACTGGGGTGTCAGTATCTGGGGTCTCCTCACACTCCTCTAGACTGGGGTGTCAGTATCTGGGGTCTCCTCACACTCCTCTCTAGACTGGGGTGTCAGTATCTAGGGGTCTCTCACCGTGTCCTGCACCTCCACTGCGATCCTATTCTTCTTCATGAACTCCAGGATCCGGGGCTCAAGCCTCTCCACACGGTCCCCTGTGCCTAGGACAAGGATCTCTGAGAGGGGAGGGGTGAGGGAGGAAGGAGGGGGGAGAGCTTTTCAGTGATGGCTGTTCCAGTGATAGTCCTCCATGACCAGTGAGCTTCATCTGAATGGTTTCCACAATGCAGCGGCATCTCCAGGAATGTAGGTTAATATGTCTCTTACTGTGTGAAATAACATGTCTTACAATCAGAGACGCTGTACACACATGCGCACACACTGACCCACACGCTGACCCTCACACACGCTGATCCTCACACACAGTGACCCTCACACACTGAATTAACACCTACATTAAACTGGTATTCACTGGTATTGAACAAAAGTGTGGGTTTTTTTTTTTTTTTTAATCATGGCGGGGTCTCTTTGGGGGACGCACCTATCTTGGGTTCCAGCAGGTAGAAGAGGGACAGGCTGTCCTCGCTGATGTCTTTATAGGTGCCCACCTGCAGAGAGGGACAGGGTTAGAGGGGACAGACTGGAGAGTGTGTGGATGCACTCTTCACTCAGTTCAACAAGTGATATTTACAGACCCCCACCCCCACCCACACACAGCAGCAGGAGCCTTGTTTCTATCCCTGGAGACAGACAGACAGGAGACCCACGTTCCACTGCAGCACTGCCCTGGGGAGGAGGGCGCAGGGCCCCAGCACGCGGTCCCCGTTGATGGTGAATCCTCGCTGGCTGTAGCTCTCAATGAAGGCGACTTCCGGAGCCTCACGCTGCAGCAGAGTCACTGTGGTCTTCTGATAGAGCTCGTCATCCGAGGGGAGAGCGGTGAGACCGGGAGAGGGGGCTGCAGAGAGGGAGAGGGATGAGACCGTGAGAGAGGGGCTGCAGAGAGGGGAGGGATGAGACCGAGAGAGGGGCTGCAGAGAGGGGAGGGATGAGACCGGGAGAGGGGGCTGCAGAGAGGGGAGATGAGACCGGGAGAGGGGCTGCAGAGAGGAGGAGAGGAGATGAGACCGGGAGAGAGGGGGCTGCAGAGAGAGAGAGAGATGAGAGAGGAGATGAGAGGGGGCTGCAGAGAGGGATGAGACCGGAGAGGGGGCTGCAGAGAGGGGAGAGGGATGAGACCGGGAGAGGGGCTGCAGAGAGGGAGAGGAGATGAGACCGAGAGAGGGGGCTGCAGAGAGGAGGAGATGAGACCGGGAGAGGGGGCTGCAGAGAGGAGAGAGATGAGACCGTGAGAGAGGGGGCTGCAGAGAGGAGAGAGACCGAGAGATGAGACCGGAGAGAGAGAGGGATGAGACCGGGAGAGAGGGGCTGCAGAGGGATGAGACCGGGAGAGGGGCTGCAGAGAGGGGAGAGGGTGAGACCGGGAGAGAGGGCTGCAGAGGGGAGAGGGATGAGACCGGGAGAGGGGCTGCAGAGAGGGAGAGGGGTGAGACCGGGAGGGGTGAGACGGGAGAGGGGGCTGCAGAGAGGAGGGGATGAGACCGGGAGAGGGATGAGACCGGGAGAGGGGCTGCAGAGAGGAGAGGGATGAGACCGGAGAGAGGGGGCTGCAGAGAGGGGAGAGGGATGAGACCGGAGAGAGGGGGCTGCAGAGAGGGAGAGGGATGAGACCGAGAGAGGGGGCTGCAGAGAGGGGAGGTGAGACCGGAGAGAGGGGGCTGCAGAGAGGAGAGGATGAGACCGGGAGAGAGGGGGCTGCAGAGAGGGGATGAGACCGGGAGAGGGGCTGCAGAGAGAGGGATGAGACCGGAGAGAGGGGCTGCAGAGAGGGGAGTGAGACCGGGAGAGAGGGGCTGCAGAGAGGGGATGAGACCGGGAGAGAGAGGGGGCTGCAGAGAGGAGGGGCTGCACAGAGAGGGGGAGAGCGGGAACTCAGAAACACTACAAACAAACATGTCTCTCTCTCTGCTGTTACTTGCAGAGAAAACGAGCCTCTGGTAACCTCTGCCTTGTAGAGCTTTGTAGAAGCCTTGTTTAGAAACATCTCTCCAGACAGCTGCAGCCATTTCCAGACATAATAATAATAAGACCAAGTGAAAGCATTTTATTTTCTTCATGCAGACACAGCTACATAGATAAATACCTCCCCGAGTCATTGTGTTTGTGTACAAGATCAGCTCTAAAAACAGCAACGTCTCAAAGTGCTTGTTTTCTGTTTGGAAGTTCATGACTCCAACCTAGAATATTATATGGAGGGGGAGCAACATTGAAGGTCAATGGAAAGCCGTGGGAGGGTTAAACAAACACAATGAATGTAAAACCTGCACTGGCTCAGTCTGCTCTGCAGTGAGAGTCTAACCCTCCCGTGCTGTTGGGAATGTGATCCAGCCTCACTGCAGTGAGAGTCTAACCCTCCCGTGCTGTTGGGAATGTGATCCAGCCTCACTGCAGTGAGAGTCTAACCCTCCCGTGCTGTTGGGAATGTGATCCAGCCTCACTGCAGTGAGAGTCTAACCCTCCCGTGCTGTTGGGAATGTGATCCAGCCTCACTGCAGTGAGAGTCTAACCCTCCCGTGCTGTTGGGAATGTGATCCAGCCTCACTGCAGTGAGAGTCTAACCCTCCCGTGCTGTTGGGAATGTGATCCAGCCTCACTGCAGTGAGAGTCTAACCCTCCCGTGCTGTTGGGAATGTGATCCAGCCTCACTGCAGTGAGAGTCTAACCCTCCCGTGCTGTTGGGAATGTGATCCAGCCTCACTGCAGTGAGAGTCTAACCCTCCCGTGCTGTTGGGAATGTGATCCAGCCTCACTGCAGTGAGAGTCTAACCCTCCCGTGCTGTTGGGAATGTGATCCAGCCTCACTGCAGTGAGAGTCTAACCCTCCCGTGCTGTTGGGAATGTGATCCAGCCTCACTGCAGTGAGAGTCTAACCCTCCCGTGCTGTTGGGAATGTGATCCAGCCTCACTGCAGTGAGAGTCTAACCCTCCCGTGCTGTTGGGAATGTGATCCAGCCTCACTCTGCACTGTGGGCATCGTTTACTTGTGAGTAATTCACAGGTCTTGTGTCTGTGTGTAAAAGCACAAAACGGCACTTGTTTTTATATAACTGAGTTAATTCGACATTTAATTTTACCTTCTGAAAGCTGCCGCCTCCGCGCCGAGCCGGAGACCGTAGACTGCGCGCCGGTACAGCACGCGAGAAGAGCCCAAGACAGACATGACTTTGCAGGAGAGCAGACTTAGAGATGCCGCCGGGACACTATTTACCGTGACACCGAGTGGAGCTGCCGAGGAGAGTTACTGTGAGAGAGAGGGAGTGAGGGGGGAGTGGAGTGAAGAGGCTGACTGTGCTGCCGTCCAGTGGAACAGCGAGGAACTGCAGGTCCTGAGTAACTGACTACAGCAAGCGGACAGAGAGAGAAGATTTCGATGTGTTTTTTTCCCCCGATATCTGTGTGTGTGTGTTTCTCAGTGTTTGCTTCTCAGTGTGTGTGTGTTTCTCAGTGTGTGTGTCTCAGTGTGTGTGTGTTTCTCAGTGTGTGTGTTTCTCAGTGTGTGTGTGTGTTTCTCAGTGTGTGTGTTTCTCAGTGTGTGTTTCTCAGTATGTGTGTGTCTCAGTGTGTGTGTGTGTCTCAGTGTGTGTGTTTCTCAGTGTGTGTGTGTGTTTCTCAGTGTGTGTTTCTCAGTGTGTGTGTGTGTCTCAGTGTGTGTGTGTCTCAGTGTGTGTGTTCTCAGTGTGTGTGTGTCTCAGTGTGTGTGTGTGTCTCAGTGTGTGTGTGTTTCTCAGTGTGTGTGTTTCTCAGTGTGTGTGTGTGTTTCTCAGTGTGTGTGTCTCAGGGTATGTGTTTCTCAGTGTGTGTGTGTCTCAGTGTGTGTGTTTCTTAGCGTATGTGTTTCTCAGTGTGTGTGTCAGTGTTTCTCTAGTTCAGTAGAGAGCAGTGTGCTTGTTGTTCTCTCTGTGTGTGTCTCAGTGTGTGTTTCTCAGTGTGTGTGTTTCTCAGTGTGTGTGTGTGTTTCTCAGTGTGTGTGTTTCTTAGTGTGTGTTTCTCAGTGTGTGTGTGTGTGTGTCTCAGTGTGTGTGTTTCTCAGTGTGTGTGTTTCTCAGTGTGTGTGTTTCTCAGTGTGTGTGTGTCTCAGTGTGTGTGTTCTCAGTGTGTGTGTTTCTCAGTGTGTGTGTGTTTCTCAGTGTGTGTGTTTCTCAGTGTGTGTGTGTCTCAGTGTGTGTGTGTGTCTCAGTGTGTGCGTGTGTCTCAGTGTGTGTGTTTCTCAGTGTGTGTGTGTGTCTCAGTGTGTGTGTTTCTCAGTGTGTGTGTGTCTCAGTGTGTGTGTTTCTCAGTGTGTGTGTTTCTCAGTGTGTGTGTTTCTCAGTGTGTGTTTCTCAGTGTGTGTGTGTTTCTCAGCGTATGTGTTACTCATTGTGTGTGTATTTCTCAGTGTGTATGTGTTTCTCAGTGTGTGTGTGTGTCTCAGTGTGTATGTGTCTCAGTGTGTGTGTTTCTCAGTGTGTGTGTTTCTCAGTGTGTGTTTCTCAGTGTGTGTGTTTCTCAGCGTATGTGTTTCTCATTGTGTGTGTATTTCTCAGTGTGTATGTGTTTCTCAGTGTGTGTGTGTCTCAGTGTGTGTGTGTCTCAGTGTGTATGTTTCTCAGTGTGTGTGTGTCTCAGTGTGTGTTTCTCAGTGTGTATTTCTCAGTGTGTGTGTTTCTCAGTGTGTGTGTGTCTCAGTGTGTGTATGTTTCTCAGTGTGTGTGTGTCTCAGTGTGTGTATGTTTCTCAGTGTGTGTGTTTCTCAGTGTGTATTTCTCAGTGTGTGTGTGTCTCAGTGTGTGTGTGTCTCAGTGTGTGTGTTTCTCAGTGTGTGTATTTCTCAGTGTGTGTGTTTCTCAGTGTGTGTGTGTGTGTGTCAGTGTGTGTTTCTCAGTGTGTGTGTCTCAGGGTATGTGTTTCTCAGTGTGTGTGCTTCTCAGTGTGTGTTTCTCACCGTATGTGTTTCTCAGTGTGTGTGTGTCTCAGTGTGTCTCTAGTGTCAGTAGAGAGCAGTGTGCTGTGTGTGTGTCTCAGTGTGTGTTTCTCAGTGTGTGTGTGTGTCTCAGTGTGTGTGTTTCTCAGCGTGTGTGTTTGTCAGTGTGTGTGTTTCTCAGCGTATGTGTTTCTCAGTGTGTGTGTGTCTCAGTGTGTGTGTTTCTCAGCGTATGTGTTTCTCAGTGTGTGTGTGTCTCACTGTTTCTCTAGTTCAGTAGAGAGCAGTGTGCTTGTTGTTCTCTCTGTGTGTTTTTCAGAAACAGGAATTGTCTCAGCAGCATGTTGAGTTCCTGCCCTGTCTCACCGCAGAGGGCAGCCCGCACTGTGGACAGCAGAAATCCCCGGGACGGAGGGTGGAAGTGGCTGACTGACTCCCCTATCAGGGCACACTCACAGCTGCTGCTCCTTTTAAAAGAACAGGAGTGAATTTCAGACTGAAACACTTTCTAAAACACAACCGTTTCTTTGTCTCTTCTTGTGAGATATTGATGAAGCCGCTGATCAGTGAGATATTGATGAAGCTGATCAGTGAGATAATGATGGAGTTGATCAGTGAGATATTGATGAAGCTGATCAGTGAGATATTGATAAAGCTGCTGATCAGTGAGATATTGATGAAGCCGCTGATCAGTGAGATATTGATAAAGCCGCTGATCAGTGAGATATTGATGAAGCCGCTGATCAGTGAAATCACTTAAGGAGGCTGTGTGGTCCAGTGGTTAAAGAAAAGGGCTTGTAACCAGGAGGTCCCCGGTTCAAATCCCACCTCAGCCACTGACTCATTGTGTGACCCTGAGCAAGTCACTTAACCTCCTTGTGCTCCTTGTGAGACGTTGTTGTAAGTGACTCTGCAGCTGATGCATAGTTCACACACCTTAGTCTCTGTAAGTCGCCTTGGAGCTGATCCGTAAAGGCGTCTGCTAAATAAACAAATAAAAAATAATACTGATGAAGCTGATCAGTGAGATATTGATGAAGCTGATCAGTGAGATATTGATGAAGCTGATCAATGAGATATTGATGAAGCTGATCAGTGAGATATTGATTAAGCTGATCAATGAGATATTGATGAAGCTGATCAGTGAGAAATTGATGAAGCTGATCAATGAGATATTGATGAAGCTGATCAGTGAGATATTGATGAAGTTGATCAATGAGATATTGATGAAGCTGATCAGTGAGAAATTGATGAAGCTGATCAGTGAGATATTGATGAAGCTGATCAATGAGATATTGATGAAGCTGATCAATGAGATATTGATGAAGCTGATCAATGAGATATTGATGAAGCTGATCAGTGAGATATTGATGAAGCTGATCAGTGAGAAATTGATGGAGCTGATCAGTGAGAAATCGATGGAGCTTATCAGTGTGATATTGATGGAGCTGATCCGTGAGATATTGATGGAGCTGATCAGTGTGATATTGATGGAG
>CM060264.1:124626-134626 GCA_030684275.1 Acipenser oxyrinchus oxyrinchus | reverse complement strand
TGTGTAACTCTGTATCCCTGTGTGTGTGTCTCTGTGTGTAACTCTGTATCCCTGTGTGTGTGTCTCTGTGTGTAACTCTGTATCCCTGTGTGTGTGTCTCTGTGTGTAACTCTGTATCCCTGTGTGTGTGTCTCTGTGTGTAACTCTGTATCCCTGTGTGTGTGTCTCTGTGTGTAACTCTGTATCCCTGTGTGTGTCTCTGTGTGCGTGCGTGCGTGCGTGCGTGCGTGCGTGCGTTTTGCTGGGACCCTGGCTGGTAGAAGCTCCATGTGAATTGGGGTGAATCAGATTCAGGGTGTGGCCTGGGAGGAGAGGGCGGGGTTAATGCGGTGATGTCACAGTGGAGGGGCGGAGCTCTGGAATGACACGATTTCTCCCGGTTTGCGTGTCGAGAAAGAGCCATCGGGAAGCTCGTGTCTGCCAAGAGTGCGTCCCAGACCGTCCAATCACACTGCAGAACACTGCCATCATCCAATCACATCACAGTGCTGAACAGGCATCAACCAATCACATATTGTAGCGATCGGTGTATTGATGTTTTGTGTACTGTATTCGCTCTTGTTTCCGCTGTGTCTGTGTGCTGTTATTACCGCTGTATTGTGCTCCTCTCTCCCCGGCTGCATTGCCTGTAGTTGCGGGTTCGCTCTGTCTCTGTGGCTGTGCGAGCTGTCCTGCACGCATTGTGCGCCCTGTTCCCTGTCATTGGCTGTTAGTTGTGTGTGCCCATTGGTCCTGGTGTGCGGCTGGGGACCAATGGGATATCTGTTCGCTCGGTACCTTATTAGCATAAAGGTGCGGAGCTAGGTTATAAAATGGGGCGTTGCACGCTTGTTGTTGTTCAGGACAAGCAGCAGTCTCTGAGACAGCGCCGTGAATAAAGCTTTGAACATGAAGGCTGCATGTTGTCTCATTCTCTTCTGCATACTGCGTGAAGCGCTGTGTGTATATATATATATATATATATATATATATATATATATATATATATATATATATATATATATATATATATCCTTGTGGTTCTCTCAAAAATAAATCTGTAATAATCTGATGTGTGTTGTTTTTTTATTTTTATTTTCGTTTTAAATAATTTTTTATGTCAGAGGTGGAGGCGATTTCGTTCTGGGTTTATAAAGGTGTTATTAAATTACCAAAGAGTCTAAGACCTGATCATATGTTTAATTGCACGATGAAATAATTAAAAAATGAAAACACGAACTGGTCGCTGGGGAATTCGGCGCACTCAATATGGCGGCCATTCTGTCGCTTCATCTAGTTTTAAAGCAGCCGGAAACACGGCACCACCGGTAAATAAGTCCCCCACGCTACTGGCTACTAAAAAAAACAGTTCCACCCAGGTCCCTATTGTCCCAGTGTCTGTGTGGAGACGACCATGCAGTAATACATCCAGGAACGGGACGTGCTTTAAAACACAGTCAACTACCTTTTAATTCAGGGTTTAAATGTGATGCTAGTTTAACTGAAACGGTGGTTTTGTTTTATATAAAGCAGAAGCCAGTGTGTAGGTTAGATGGAGAATCCGGAGGACTCGGCGTTTCAGATCAGTTCCACGGTGCGGGCTCTGAGCTCCGCGTTGCGGGGAGAGTCACGCAGCGCGGCCGGCTTGGAGGCTCCGGTGGTCGGCGTGAACAGCTCCAGCGTCCGGGGTGGGTGCCCGTGGTTCAAGGAAAGCAGCGCTAAAAACCTCCGGAGCAGAGACTTCATCGCGCCTTCCGCGGTCCTCCACAAACTGTTCCCGGAAGGGCAGGTAAACAGTAACAATATTGCTGTAATAAAAAAGACAGCGACTGCATCAGTGCCTTATAATACCAGCAGCCATGCAGAACAGCGGCTGCGCTGTGCGCCTGATTCAAACCGACAGCGCAGCCTGCATCATGCGAAGCGGTGCCGATTCTGTGTATGTAGGTCACTCGCCAGCGGCAAGGTCTGTGAGTCAGGCAGGCGACGCTGCTCAAGCCAGCACATTGTGTTGCCTTGCCTGCAGCGTCAGTATTGACAGCCTGTTACTGACTGACAGCTACATGTTATTATCATTGATGGGCTGAGACGCTATAGAAGCCTGTCATACAGCGCAGTATTAAACTGTGCACGGCAGCTGAGTACAGTGCTGTGTGTGTGATTGGGGTTCTGTACAGTGCTGTGTGTGTGCGTGTGTGATTGGGGTTCTGTACAGTGCTGTGTGTGTGTGTGATTGGGGTTCTGCATAGTGCTGTGCGTGTGTGATTGGGGTTCTGTACAGTGCGTGTGTGATTGGGGTTCTGTACAGTGCTGTGTGTGTGCGTGTGTGATTGGGGTTCTGTACAGTGCTGTGTGTGTGCGTGTGTGATTGGGGTTCTGTACAGTGCTGTGTGTGTGCGTGTGTGTGATTGGGGTTCTGTACAGTGCTGTGTGTGTGTGTGATTGGGGTTCTGTACAGTGCTGTGTGTGTGATTGGGGTTCTGTACAGTGCTGTGTGTGTGCGTGTGTGATTGGGGTTCTGTACAGTGCTGTGTGTGTGATTGGGGTTCTGTACAGTGCTGTGTGTGTGATTGGGGTTCTGTACAGTGCTGTGTGTGTGTGTGTGTGTGATTGGGGTTCTGTACAGTGCTGTGTGTGTGATTGGGGTTCTGTACAGTGCTGTGTGTGTGATTGCGGTTCTGTACAGTGCTGTGTGTGCGCGTGTGTGATTGGGGTTCTGTACAGTGCTGTGTGTTTGCATGTGTCATTGCGGTTCTGTACAGTGCTGTGTGTGTGATTGGGGTTCTGTACAGCGCTGTGTGTGTGATTGAGGTTCTGTACAGTGCTGTGTGTGTGATTGGGGTTCTGTACAGTGCGTGTGTGTGATTGCGGTTCTGTACAGTGCTGTGTGTGTGCGTGTGTGATTGGGGTTCTGTACAGTGCTGTGTGTGTGATTGGGGTTCTGTACAGTGCGTGTGTGTGATTGGGGTTCTGTACAGTGCTGTGTGTGTGATTGGGGTTCTGTACAGTGCTGTGTGTGTGTGTGTGTGTGTGATTGGGGTTCTGTACAGTGCTGTGTGTGTGATTGGGGTTCTGTACAGTGCTGTGTGTGATTGGGGTTCTGTACAGTGCTGTGTGTGTGATTGGGGTTCTGTACAGTGCTGTGTGTGTGATTGGGGTTCTGTACAGTGCTGTGTGTGTGATTGGGGTTCTGTACAGTGCTGTGTGTGTGATTGGGGTTCTGTACAGTGCTGTGCGTGTGCGTGTGTGATTGGGGTTCTGTACAGTGCTGTGTGTGTGATTGGGGTTCTGTACAGTGCTGTGTGTGATTGGGGTTCTGTACAGTGCTGTGTGTGTGTGTGTGTGTGATTGGGGTTCTGTACAGTGCTGTGTGTGTGATTGGGGTTCTGTACAGTGCTGTGTGTGTGTGATTGGGGTTCTGTACAGTGCTGTGTGTGTGTGATTGGGGTTCTGTACAGTGCTGTGTGTGTGCGTGTGTGTGTGTGTGTGTGATTGGGGTTCTGTACAGTGCTGTGTGTGTGCGTGTGTGATTGAGGTTCTGTACAGTGCTGTGTGTGTGTGTGTGTGTGTGTGATTGGGGTTCTGTACAGTGCTGTGTGTGTGATTGGGGTTCTGTACAGTGCTGTGTGTGTGTGTGTGTGTGTGTGATTGGGGTTCTGTACAGTGCTGTGTGTGTGATTGGGGTTCTGTACAGTGCTGTGTGTGTGATTGGGGTTCTGTACAGTGCTGTGTGTGTGATTGGGGTTCTGTACAGTGCTGTGTGTGTGATTGGGGTTCTGTACAGTGCTGTGTGTGTGATTGGGGTTCTGTACAGTGCTGTGTGTGTGATTGGGGTTCTGTACAGTGCTGTGTGTGTGATTGGGGTTCTGTACAGTGCTGTGTGTGTGTGTGTGTGTGTGATTGGGGTTCTGTACAGTGCTGTGTGTGTGTGATTGGGGTTCTGTACAGTGCTGTGTGTGTGTGTGTGTGTGTGTGTGTGTGATTGGGGTTCTGTACAGTGCTGTGTGTGTGCGTGTGTGATTGGGGTTCTGTACAGTGCTGTGTGTGTGCTTGTGTGATTGGGGTTCTGTACAGTGCTGTGTGTGATTCTCTCTCTCTCTCTCTGTCCTGCAGGTCCCGGAGGAGGCGGTACAGGAAGTGATGTCGGTGCAGGGTGGGGGGGTGCTTCCTGTGCAGAGTTGCGTGCGGGGACGGGCTGGGCTGCAGGTTCTGGTGGACCGGCCCGCGGTGTTCCGGAAGGTTCTGGACGAGTTCCCACGGTACCTGAGGCCCGGCCGGCCACGAGCAGGGGAGGGGAGGGGGGTGCTGCTGAACTGCACCGCCCTGCAGGGGGCGCCAGCGAGGCCAGAGGAGCTCACATTGAGTCATCTGAGAGCCCTGCTTATTACAGACCACCTGGCAGAACTGCTGCGGGTGCAGGGGTGAGTGAGGGGAGTGTGAGGGGAGGGAGTGAGGGAGTGTGAGGGGTGTGAGGGGAGTGTGAGGGGAGGGAGTGAGGGGAGTGTGAGGGGAGGGAGTGAGGGGAGTGTGAGGGGGTGTGAGGGGGGTGTAATGGGTTGGTTCAGCTGGACTTGCTCTGTTAATTCATCCCCCCCCCTGCAGGTACTCTGTGTCCCTGAGCCCGGCACTGGAGGACCGCAGTGACATCATCACCTTCCTTCACCAGCTGGGAGTGGATTGGCCGACGGTGCCAGCAGGCTGGTCCAATAGGGAGCGAGAGGCAGAGCTTTGGGAGGCTCTGAGGTGTTCAGTGTACACAGAGAGAGAAGAGAGGGAGACAGGGAGGGAGAGGAGAGAGGAGAGGCAGACAGGGAGGGGAACAAGGGAAGGGGAGGAAGAGGCAGAGGCTGTCAAAGAGACAGGGGGAGATTGTGCTGAGGAGGCAGGGAGCGGGAGAGAGTTTAGCAGAGAGACAGAGAGGGAGACCAAGGGGGAGGGTGCTGAGGAGGCAGGGGGAGGGAGAGAGGTTAGCAGAGAGACAGAGAGGGAGACCAGGGGGGAGGGTGCTGAGGAGGCAGGGGAGAGGCGCGGAAGCAGTCTGGCCGCGCGGCCCAGGTTCGCGTGGATCTCGGCAGGCTGGTGAAGGAGAGAGGGCTGCTGGGCTTCGACCCCAACCTGGGATCCTGCTTGGGTGAGTACAGTGCTCGGCGCTTCCTATTTGTGTTTCTTTCCCCATTCTCATTCTCAGATTCTGTCTGTAATGAACCCGTCTGTCTGTAATTCTGTCTCCTCAGTGCAGGAGCGATGTGTTGCTCACCTGGCTGAGCTGCAGGGGGCGCTGTCTCGCTGTGAGGTGAGTGCTGACTCTTGTACTCGAGAAGAACTGTCTTCTTGTGCTCATGTTCTTCTGTTCTCATGTTCTCGTGTGCTCATGTTCTCGTGCTCTCATGTTGTCATGCTCTCATGTTCTTGTGTTCTCATGTTCTTGTGCTCTCATGTTCTTGTGTTCTCATGTTCTCATGTTCTTGTGCTCATGTTCTTCTGTTCTCATGTTCTTGTGTTGTCATGCTCTCATGTTCTCGTGCTCTCATGTTGTCATGCTCTCATGTTCTTGTGTTCTCATGTTCTTGTGCTCTCATGTTCTCGTGCTCTCATGTTCTCATGTTCTTGTGTTGTCATGCTCTCATGTTCTTGTGTTCTCATGTTCTCGTGCTCTCATGTTCTCATGTTCTTGTGTTGTCATGCTCTCATGTTCTTGTGTTCTCATGTTCTTATGTTCTCGTGCTCTCATGTTCTCGTGCTCTCATGTTCTCATGTTCTTGTGTTGTCATGCTCTCATGTTCTTGTGTTCTCATGTTCTTGTGTTCTTGTGCTCTCATGTTCTCATGTCGTCATGTTCTTGTGCTCTCATGTTCTCATGTTCTTGTGCTCTCATGTTCTCATGTTCTTGTGTTCTCATGTTCTTGTGCTCTCATGTTCTCATGTTCTTGTGTTGTCATGCTCTCATGTTCTTGTGTTCTCATGTTCTTGTGCTCTCATGTTCTCATGTTCTTGTGTTGTCATGCTCTCATGTTCTTGTGTTCTTGTGTTCTCATGTTCTCATGTTCTTGTGTTCTCATGTTCTTGTGCTCTCATGTTCTCATGTTCTTGTGTTGTCATGCTCTCATGTTCTTGTGTTCTCATGTTCTCATGTTCTCGTGTTCTCATGTTCTCGTGTTCTCATGTTCTCATGTTCTTGTGCTCTCATGTTCTTGTGTTCTTATGTTTTTGTGTTCTCATGTTCTCGTGTTCTTATGTTCTTGTGTTCTCATGTTCTCATGTTCTCATGTTCTCGTGTTCTTGTGTTCTTATGTTCTTGTGTTCTCATGTTCTCATGTTCTTGTGTTGTCATGCTCTCATGTTCTTGTGCTCTCATGTTCTCATGTTATTGTGTTGTCATGCTCTCATGTTCTTGTGTTCTCATGTTCTCGTGTTCTCATGTTCTCGTGTTCTCATGTTCTTGTGCTCTCATGTTCTTGTGTTCTTATGTTTTTGTGTTCTCATGCTCTCATGTTCTTGTGTTCTCATGTTCTCATGTTCTCATGTTCTTGTGCTCTCATGTTCTTGTGTTCTTATGTTTTTGTGTTCTCATGTTCTTGTGTTCTTGTGTTCTTATGTTCTTGTGTTCTCGTGTTCTCATGTTCTTGTGTTCTTGTGTTCTCATGTTCTCATGTTCTTGTGCTCTCATGTTCTTGTGCTCTCATGTTCTCATGTTCTTGTGTTGTCATGCTCTCATGTTCTCATGTTCTTGTGTTGTCATGCTCTCATGTTCTCGTGCTCTTGTGCTGTGAGATTGGTGTCTGGCCCTGATGCTGACTCTCTCTCTCTCTCTCTCTCTCTCTCTCTCTCTCTCTCTCTCTCTCTCTCTCTCTCTGTCGCCCCTGCAGGCCGACCTCTGCACTGCGCTGCATGTGGTTTGCTGTGAGAACGAGTTTCAGCTGCAGCAGACTGACCTTCTGTGGAGGATCGCAGGGCTGGGAGGCAAGACTGTTGTTCAGGTTCAACACCCGCGTATTATTATTATTATTATTATTATTATTATTACATGGATGGCAGTAAGAGTCCTATTGCACAGCAGTTTCACCCATTCCAGGTTTTACTAGGCGCTTGATGAGCCCCAGTGTGCAGATAGCATGCTCAGGTGAGTCTTATTAAACAGTGCAGTGCTGTGCAGGGAGTCTTCTCCTCTTCTTGCTGGTAGTTGTGGTTGCAGTGATGCTCTGATAGATGTGCTTGCTGGTTCTGCAGTTTGCCCCGTGCGTTTCCCATGGCTGTACTGTGCGGTCACCACAGTTTACCCTGGGGCTGTTGTTTTTGAATATGCTTTACCGTACCCTAACCTAAAGCTTCCTGTTCCAGAGGCACCTGGTGGTGGGCCCGGTGACGGCCACAGGTTTGGAGTCCAGGACCATCGCCTCCCAGTACCTCCAGTAAGTGATTCCCAGTGAGTCTGTGTGTGTGACTGTGGGGTTTCTCATGATGTTATTGATCACTATTTTGTTATTGGTTCTTTCAATTGTTTTAAACCCTGTTGTTTGTGCAGACTGCGTGGAGCTCAGATGAGAGACGCCTCTGTCATGAAGTATGGACCTCAGGTGAACGGTAACAAGCTGCTTCTAGATTTGTGTGTGTGCGTGTGCGTGTGTGTGTGTGTGTCTGTCTGCCTGCCTGCCTGTCTGTCTGTCTGTGTGTCTGTCTGTCTGTCTGTTGTCTGAATCTATCCCTATCTATCTATCTATCTATCTATCTATCTATCTATCTATCTATCTATCTATCTATCTATCTATCTATCTATCAATTTAATGATGTAGCATTCTCTTATTATTAGTAGCAGTACAGGTGTTATCATCATTATATTGTTTTATTATTATTAGTAGTGTTATTGATCACCGTTGTTTCACTTTCCTCCGGTATCAGTAGCTGCCTTCCTTTGTTTCAGGAGAGTCCTGGAATGACATCATCAAGGTCATGACCCTGGCTGCAGTGCGCTTTGAGCTGCTGACCACTGCACACCGCTGTCCGGTGAGAGGAGCACACTGACCAGGGGAGAGAGAGGAGCACACTGACCAGGGAGAGAGAGAGGAGCACACTGACCAGGGAGAGAGAGAGGAGCACACTGACCAGGGAGAGAGAGAGGAGCACACTGACCAGGGAGAGAGAGGAGCACACTGACCAGGGGAGAGAGAGGAGCACACTGACCAGGGGAGAGAGAGGAGCACACTGACCAGGGGAGAGAGAGGAGCACACTGACCAGGGAGAGAGAGAGGAGCACACTGACCAGGGAGAGACCAGGGAGAGAGAGAGGAGCACACTGACCAGGGAGAGAGAGAGGAGCACACTGACCAGGGAGAGAGAGAGGAGCACACTGACCAGGGAGAGAGAGAGAGCACACTGACCAGGGAGAGAGAGAGGAGCACACTGACCAGGGAGAGAGAGAGGAGCACACTGACCAGGGAGAGAGAGGAGCACACTGACCAGGGAGAGAGAGAGGAGCACACTGACCAGGGGAGAGAGAGGAGCACACTGACCAGGGAGAGAGAGAGGAGCACACTGACCAGGGAGAGAGAGAGGAGCACACTGACCAGGGGAGAGAGAGGAGCACACTGACCAGGGGAGAGAGAGGAGCACACTGACCAGGGGAGAGAGAGGAGCACACTGACCAGGAGAGAGAGAGGAGCACACTGACCAGGGAGAGAGAGAGGAGCACACTGACCAGGGAGAGAGAGAGGAGCACACTGACCAGGGAGAGAGAGAGGAGCACACTGACCAGGGAGAGAGAGAGGAGCACACTGACCAGGGAGAGAGAGAGGAGCACACTGACCAGGGAGAGAGAGAGGAGCACACTGACCAGGGAGAGAGAGAGGAGCACACTGACCAGGGAGAGAGAGAGGAGCACACTGACCAGGGAGAGAGAGAGGAGCACACTGACCAGGGAGAGAGAGAGGAGCACACTGACCAGGGAGAGAGAGAGGAGCACACTGACCAGGGAGAGAGAGAGGAGCACACTGACCAGGGAGAGAGAGAGGAGCACACTGACCAGGGAGAGAGAGAGAGCACACTGACCAGGGAGAGAGAGAGGAGCACACTGACCAGGGAGAGAGAGAGAAGAGCACACTGACCAGGGAGAGAGAGAGGAGCACACTGACCAGGGGAGAGAGAGGAGCACACTGACCAGGGGAGAGAGAGAGGAGCACACTGACCAGGGGAGAGAGAGAGAGGAGCACACTGACCAGGGAGAGAGAGAGGAGCACACTGACCAGGGGAGAGAGAGGAGCACACTGACCAGGGGAGAGAGAGAGAGGAGCACACTGACCAGGGAGAGAGAGAGAGGAGCACACTGACCAGGGGAGAGAGAGGAGCACACTGACCAGGGGAGAGAGAGAGAGTTTTCTATTTTGTAATCACAGTGGCCCTGTCTTTGTCTCTGTTTGTTCCTCAGGTGACCCTTGACCTCAGGAAGGAGTCCAGTGTCTCCACGAAAGGCTCTCGCAGCGGCGTGTTTGTGATGTATAACTGCGCGAGGCTCTCCACGCTGTTCCAGAGCTACCAGGCCTCCGTGCAGCAAGGTCAGGGGGACTCACTGCTTTATACAGAGATCCAGGACTTCCCTACAGAGTGTAGCTGCCCCTTCAAACACAATCGCTTCTCTGCCTTTTGATCTGCGTTCGCTTCCCACTTAAAGAGCAGACGCTGTGTTTGCTGAATGACAGTGAAAATAGAATGTCTTTAAAAGCTGCACATAAACGAAATATTCTACAATTTAGTGTTTACTGTTTTTCAGATAAGCAGGTAAATATTTAGCAACATTAGCTGTATAATAAGTCTAGAGATCCATTTTGAACGTGACAACACAATTTTTTTTCTGCTTTAATAAGTATTATTTGTAGACGTGAAATATGTTGCAGCGCTAGTTTTTACTGTGAAATGCGTGAAATCCAGCCCTGTTTATGAATCACTGGCGTCCTTTAAGACCCAACTTGACAAAGTTCTGAGGTCTGTGAGCTCCTAGGAAGCGGACGCGCTGTGATGGGCTGAACGGACT